>CAUYSK010051340.1:0-27927 GCA_963575035.1 Avahi laniger | reverse complement strand
CTGGTCAATGGCTCTATTTTTGTGCCAGTACCAAGCTGTTTTGATTACTACAGCCTTATAATAAAGTTTGAAGTCTGGTAAGTTGATATCTCCCATTTTGTTTTTATTGCCTAGAATTGTTTTTGCTATGCAGGGTCTTCTCTGGTTCCATACGACGTGTAAAATTAATTTTTCTACATCTGTGAAGAATAATGTTGGTATTTTAATAGGGATTGCATTGAATCTGTAGATCATTTTGGGTAGTATAGACATCTTAACAATGTTGATTCTGCTGACCCACGAGCATGGTATGGTTTTCCTTGCCAAACTTTTTGAAAGAGGAGTTAACATATTCACAGACATTCTTACTACTTTTCAAAATCCAGTACAATGTGGATCTCTCTGCAAAAGAAATTGGTCACCAGTGGCTTCCTCATAACCAAAACAGTAGGTTCATCTTAGCCTTCAACCCGTTGACCTCTATAGCTTATGACACTGCCAACCACCATACTCCCTCTCTCTTTCCTTGATGGCCACAATACTATTAATACTTCCTCTTGATTCCTTAACTCTGTTAAGAATCAGTCTTTACTTCCACTGTCCACCCCTTTGTGCTTCCTAGGGACCACTTCTTTCTGAGTGCTCTACCACGGCCATTTCACCCATTCTCAGGGGATCAAAAACCCTGTGTGAACAGATGACACAAATCTTCTGGTTTCAAGTGCTCTCTTGAGTTCTGCTTGTGGTTCCTTATTTCTAATTTCTTGTCAGGCATCTTTACCTGACAAACCACAAATTCTCAAACATGTATAAAACTCAACGTGCCTAACACTGATACCCCACTCCTTGCCCAAAGCCCACTTTCCCATTGCCACAGGAAACTACCTGTTTCTCATCTGATCCTCCCAGTCCTAATCAAGGAGATCACCATCAAGTCAGTCATCCAAATCAGAAGCCTGGACTATTCCTACAGGCTATTACCAAGCCCTGTCTGTTTTATCCCCTAGAATTCTTTCTACTCCTCCCCTGACTCTTCCCATTCCCACTGCTGCATTCATGTTAATAATTTTTGGTCCTCAGCATCTTACTTAAATGCCTATAGTGACCCAACTGGTCCCCCTGACTCTATCTTTCCAGGTTTTTCCGTTCAATGCTACAAGTCCTCCACTATCTTTAAGCCCAGACTGCTCCCTGTTCTACAAACACTTCATGTACTTTCAAAATTTTTGGTTGTCTGGAAATGTAATTACCTATAAACCTAAACTTAAAGAACTTATCCTTTGGCTTTACTATGGAATCCCTGTGTTTAATTTCTTCCAATTTTTCCATCTGACCAGAGCTTGGTCTTTAAGCCAGTTTCTTTCAAAAGAAAGAAGCCATATATTAATTCAAAGTAAAATAATATTTACTTAACTGTCTTCCTTACCTCCCTCTCCCATGACAGGACAACCACTTATTTTGTTGGAATCCACCTCTTCTTAGCTAATTAGAATATTCTTTCATTCTGACAAATAAAGGCTAACTGCCTATGAAGATATGTACTGAATCTAAAAGGCAAGGGCACGAGGAGAGAAGAAGGCGGGCACACATGTGGGGAGGAAGGAGAGAGGGAGAACACTCACTCTTACTCACCATCTACAGCTACTACTAAGACAGGTATCAAAGAGAATATAGCAAATTGTATGTGTTTACAATCCTCCCCAACTCCATAGAGAAAATTCTGTTTTTGGTCATTTAAGCACTTCCTCTTCCTGCCTATCCAAAGGAACTTGAACTTTCTATTAAATTTCCTGGGAGTTGATTGTGTAGAAGTTTGGTATTCACTACAAATAGTGTAAAAATAGCAACTATCTGGTCTAATTCACATTTGAATTAGAGGAAGGAGGGCTATTTGCAAGTAGTGAAAGAAAGAAGGAAAAGTGAGAAAAGAGGATGGAGGCAAAGAATCAATCCCCGCATGGCACTGGCATGGTGAGTTTTAGAAGAGTCAGGAATTGACAGTCAGAAGTTTGAAAGAGCCTTGGGAAAGCTGTGAGGTCCAGGAGATACTGTACATTCAAGAGGAATGAAGAGAATTTTAAGAAGTGCTGTTGTGAGTAACAAACTGGATCTTTGTTGGTATCTTTGGAAAAACTCCAATAAGGATTTGGATGCTGTACCGTTTCCCTGACTCTACCCAGGGGGCCATGAGCAGACCCTACTTATATTCTGGTTGGCAAATGTAATTCTTTCAGGCATGTAAATATTTGTATTTAAGAAATATTAACCCTGAAAAGTTAGGAGTTCAGAAACTTAATTTTAGAAAAGTTGTTCTCCACCCCAATATTATGTTGGTTCCCCTACTATTTTTAAATTAATCCTTCATTATATCTACTCCTTTTTTCTCTTACTTCCCAATTCTAGACATTCAACTTTATCTGTTATATACCATCTTTTCTCATAGCTTAAAATATCACTTCTTTTCTGATCATTCCAACATTCCTCACTATAGCTCTTTCTAAATTTCCACTCAGACACTGCGTTCTCTTATCCAACAATCCAACCTTTCCATTTATCACCTTCCCTCCTCATCTTCCTAATTCCCTATCACTTTTGGTGGGCCCACTTCTCTGGGTTCAATATAGGATTTATCTTAAATTTGTCCCTATTTTCTATCTCTAATTTTTTATCCATTGCCTATTTCATTTTTCTTCCTTCAAAATCTCTATTTTTTTCATCTCTGTATTTCCACAGCCTAACGTGGACTCCTATTTACTTTCTGAACTAATGAAATTATACCATTCATTCACACAACTAAGACTTGGATGCTAGCCTCTTAACCTAAATGTATGTCTCCAGTGTTATAATCTATCCTACAAATACCAAAAATTAGAATCATTCAGTGCTCTTTTCAGAATGTCTTTCTCCACAATAACATAGTCTCACTGTCCACTGGGGGTCAAGGTCAGTCAGTGTTCCCAGACACTCAGCACCCTCTATGTCTACCTGTCCTCCTCCTAAGACATACTCTCTGATCCTAGAAGTCTATACACTTTCTCTTTCCCACAGCATGTTTATTCTTTTCTTCCTGAATGGAGGACTTTCCTTCCCCATCCACTTCTTTAAAAAGTCCTAAAACTTAGTAAGAGTATGTCCCACCTTCTCTGTGAAGCCTTGCATGACAAATATCAATCAATAACAGGTCTTAAAATGTGGTCCATGGACTCCTGAGGCCTTTTCAGGAGGTCTATAAGGGAAAGCTAGTTTTTATAATAATGCTAAAATGTTATTTTCCTTTTTCACTGTGCTGATTTCTACACTGGTGGTGCAATGCACTAGTGGAAAAAACCACTGGTGTCTTAGCACAAATTAAGGCAATGGCAAGAGATGGTATTAGTAGCCGTTGCATTCTTCACTGCCACAGACTTGCAGTTAAAAACAAAATCAGAAAAAGGGAAAAAACAGTTTCATTTAGGAATACCTTTGGTGAAGCGGTCACAATTATTGATTTTATTAAATTATGACCTTTGAGTGACTTTTTAATATTCTGTATGATAAAATGGGAAGTACACAAAAAGTACTTCTGCTACAAAGTACAATGATTGCTTTGAGGAAAAACCCTTGGATGATGGTTTGGACTGCAAGCTAAACTACCTGGTTTTTCCATGGAATACCATTTTTACTTAAACAACACACTGTCGTTGCTTAGGCATTTGGCAGGTATTGTCTCAAAAATGAAGAAGGTGGGCTTAGCACATCAAGGAAAGCAACTGACAGTATTTGTTGCTGATAACAAAATTTGAACTTTCAAATGAAAAGCAGAATTTTGGAAAGTTTGTGTCTGCCACTGTGAGCTTGACAGCCTTTCAAAACTTAAAGACTTTTCTAACAAGATCTCTGATGATATTAACTAATGTGTTTTTTTAATGTCATCTAATAAATGTGTTAATATTTTGAAGACTTATATAACTCAGTGAACCAATATTTTCCAAATGACGAAGACATGATGAATCAAGATTATGCATGGATAAAAGATTCAAAGCCCAAGAGAGACCAATGGATTTGAATGTAGTAGAGTACAAAAAGTTCATTGATATGGTGTGAGCCCACATTTAACTATTCTTTAAGAAACTACCTCTTGGCATATTTCAGTGATATATTAAAGAAGAATATCCACAATTATTTGAAAAGGCTACTAAAATACTCCTCCCTTTTCCTACTATATTTTTAACTTGGGGAGGCTGGATATTTCTCATATGTTTCAACCAAAACAATGTTCAACCAAACAGACTGAAAACAGAAGTAGACTTGAGAATCCAGCTGAATTCAATCATTCCGGACAGTAAAGAGATTGTAAAAATGTAAAACAGTGACACTGTTCTCAATGAAATTTTTTTTGTTTGTTTTTGGCAATGTAGTTTTCATGTACACACACAAAGAAACTATGTTAACATGCAATATTGTTAGTATTAAGTGAATTAATAAATATTTTAAATATCTCCATTTTTATTTCCAATATGGTAAATATCAATAGATACAACCCGCAGGAAAAAATCATTCAGGTCCTCAATAACTTATGAAACCAACAAGTTTGAGAACCATTGTTTACACCATTAATACAACCACTTTTTTGGGTGGAGGGGGTCCTTTTTCACATGTCATGTTTTACTACCTCATTATTTTATATTTTTTAGTATTATTTTCTCAAACACAGAAATGAAGCCAGACACTTATATATGAAGCTCCCTGAAAGCAGGCTCTGGGACATTTAGGTACTAAAGAGATATTTAATAAATACTGACTGAACATACTAAGAAACATAGGTGAAGTTTTTATAAGGTATGCCATTTTAATAAAAATTCATGAAATATGTCCTCATAACAGTTAAGGACATTTAGGCAAGAAAGAAGTTACCACCATTAAATTATTTTTTACAAAAGAAACCTAGCATGTGCGTATTATTCAGCAGCAGAAATTTACTTGAAGTCAAGTGCCTAAACTTTATCTCAGTCCTCTTTTGCTTTATATCCTACCACATATGTACCATGTTGCCTTCTTAAAGCACGCAAAGCTCTAAAATGGAGAGGACATAAAAATACCACAAACTGTAAAGAAAACAACAAAGCTATGCAAAACTCTGACGGTGCTTAAGTAGCTGTGCTCAATTTTGTTACAATCTCCTTGCTGCCTGAGGAGATCATTTCTCCCTCATATTCCAACCCTAGTTCTCATCTTATCTTACAAAGGATTCAAAGCTTTTAGATAAAGGTATAGCATAACTTTTTACTATAAAATTAAAGCATAAACTATCTCTAATTTTATGATTTCTTGAAAAGAATTTCAAACAAAAACAAACAGAGGTTCCTGTGTCAAAGTTAGCTTCTTCCTGCTTCAAAATCTCATGATCGGAATCATATTCAAGAGACAGAATTTGCTAAAGCTTAACTCATTACCTGGTGGAAGTCATTCATTCAAAAAGCAACGAGATGGCTACTATGTGCCGGATGACACGTGGATGCTGGACCATGCAAAGTTTAACAAAATTTGGCCCTTGACCTAATGAAATGTAAAGGTAAACAGGAAACAGAAAAAAGGGAACTTTAGATAAAATGTATTAAGTGCAGTAATATAAACACATGTTGCTATTATGAAAGCACAGGTAAGGGGCACCCAACCCATCCTGGAAAGAGATGGCTTTTAATGAAGGAACCGCTCCCTGGGTTGAGTCTTGAATAAGAGTAAGAAGAGAGGACGCCTTGCCAGCAAACGGACAAGCTGGTAGGAGATGAGAGTTTGCGGAAACGCGGCTGAAGGAAATAAGCTCCACTTGGAGAGCTTTCTGGGTCACGTTAGAGAGCTCGTATTTCATCCTATCGGCAGCAGGAGCCACTGCAAGGTTTCGACCAGAGGAGCTGCGCACGGCCTTCATTGTGGAAGATGATACTATCGGAGATGAAGGGGAACAGAACTGGAGGCAGGGAGACGGTCTAGAGCAGGGACCAGAAAACTTTTTCCACGCAGAGCCAGAGCCTGGACATTGAAGCAGCAGCCTTCGGAGGCCACACGTTCTCTGCCACAACCACTCGACCCCACCGTGGCAGGGTGAAAGCAGTCGTGGCAGACACGCGAACACGACTGCGCTCTGACACAACGTTAGCTGCGAAACAGGCCGCGCGTCCGGCCCCGAGTCCTACTTTGCCAGCCTGGCCTGGAGCAGCGCCCCCGAGAGCCGTGTGCAGCGACGAAACACGCCGGTACTTCCGTGTGCCGCTCCGCGCGGCAGCCGGGGACACGCGGAGCCACGAGGCACCGGAAATGCCACAAGTCGGACTGAGGAACTGGGTTTTTAATTTTATTTAATTTTAAATGATTTAATCTAAATAGTGGTATGTGGCTTTTGACTACTGTACTGAACAGTACGGGCTGGAAGCAGGGAGGCAGGCCAGACGGGAGATGAGGAAGCAGGGCAGGGACAGCAGAAAAGAAGAAGAGGTGGCAAAGGTGAGGCGTGTTTGGGAGGTGATATGGTACGGCCCCATGGCGGAGCAAATGTAAGTGAGGGAAAACAGTCAAAGATGCTTCCCGCGTGTCCGGCAGGGCAACCGAGTGGACAGCTGGACCGCCCGCTGAACGAGAGCATACAAGGGAAACTTGCCGCCTTGTTTTAGACACGCTGAACTTGATATGCTACCTACGAGGAGAACACTTGACTAGAATGCAAAGAAGAAGGTGATACTAAATATGCTCTTTTTATGTAAAAACAACTGTGGCACAGGGATATTAAGTAACTTGTCCGAGGTCATAGCAAGCAAGTGGCAAAGTTGAATTGCAACTTGAGTTTTATCTGATTCTAAAACACGTCCATAGTCCACCACACCGAGATGAGCAAATAGGTAACAGTTGAGGCTTGAGAGGAAGAATTCACTTAGAGAGAAGCATACAGAAGATCCTGGGCCAGAAGAGAACCCAGTGGAACACCAGCATTTAAGAAACTATTTCTTACCAAGAAAGACTAAAAAGGAACGATTAGAGAAATACAGGGAGAACAGGTGAATGCAGTGTCATGAAAGGAAAGGGAGTTTGCCTTTCCTTTCACAGGTGTGGCCAGGAGCGTGTGGTCAACAGAATAAAGTCCAGAGACAGACACGACACCACAGGCCCCAAGGAGAGTTCACTGGTTTTTGCAACTGGAAGTCATTGATGCCTTTAATGAAACGGTCCCAGAAAAACGGCAGAGCAGGAAGCCTAATTATAATGGGCTAAACAGCAAAAAGGGTATGACAAAGTAGAGAAAGCAAATATAAACCACGCACTTCAAGTGTTTAGTAGGTTTTGGCACCACGAGCACATCCTAAATTAGCACGCACTGAACACACATCGAATGACAAGTACTGTGCCACGTGCTCTACATATACAGTCCCATTTAATCTCCACAAAAAAACTGTAAGGCCTGTAAGTATCATTATCCCTATTTTATAGGTAAGAAAAGTGAAGCTCCAAGAAGTTAAATAATCTTCTACTTATACCCACTGGTAAGTGGGAAAGCTTGGATTTGAATACAGGTCTTTTGACTTCGAAGAACATGTTCTTTCCTCTATGCTTTCATCTTATCAGAGTCTCTGAGGAATGCAGAAGAAATATTTCTTAAAAATATTTAAATGGCCTCGAGCCCAAGGAACTGATTTTTTTCTTAAAGAAATAAGATTACAATACATGGAGCACTGGCAAACAAGACAGTCCATAAGTACTTGGGAAAGAAAAGGTTAAGCAGCAGATCTGCAATCTCTTCTATCCTGTTTGGTGGCAAAAACACCATCCCCTTCCCACCCCCATCCTTGGCAAGAAAAAAGACAAGAAAAAACAGGCAATTTTTCAAACTTATATAAATAGCCAACAAACACATGAGAAGATGCTCAACACCATGAATCACAGAAAAATGCAAATGAAAACCATATGAGATAATCACCTCACACCCATTAGGATGGCTACTATCAAAAAACAGAAAATAACAAGTTTGGGCAAGAATGCAGAGCGATTGGAACCCTTGTGCACTGTTGGTGGGAATATAAAAAATAGAAAAATTAGCCAGGTGTTGTGGTGTACACCTGTAGTCCCAGCTACTCGGGAGGTTGAAGCAGGAGAATTGCTTGAGCCCAGGAGTTCAAGGTTGCAGTGAGCTATGATGATGTCACTGCACTCTAACCTGGGAAACAGAGCAAGACACCGTCTCAAAACAAAATGAGGACATTGGACTTGGCAATGATTTTTTGGTTATGATACCAAAAGCACAGGCAACAAAAACAAACATAGACAAATGGGACAACATCGACTTTAAAAACTTCTGCACATCAAGGGAAACAATCAACAGAGTGAAAAGGTAACCCATGGAATGGAAGAAAATATTTGCAAACCGTATTAATATATCTGATAAAGGATTAATACTTATAATACAGAAGGAACTACTATAACTTAACAACGACAAAACCCCATTAAAAAATGGGCAAAGGGCTTGAATAGGCAAACATTTGTACCCCTGTAATATTTTAAATTTAAAAATTAAAAAATAATAAAAAACAAAACTAAAATGATAATGACATCAGTAACCTACCGCTGATTCACAAAAGGGCTGGAAAGCTCTGCAAGCAGGCGAAAATTCCCAATGTATGCCAGCACTCCATCTTTCTAGATGATAAACATAGAACGCAATGTCAAGAATAACATTCTTATCAAAATTTCCAAATACTGAAGAAATAACTATTCAACAGCCTCTCGGCATAATACAACAATCACTATCAAAGCAGACCAAAAAATTTTCTACCTTTCATTGCTAAACTAATTTTCTTCTTTATGAAAATTTAGAAATATCCTTAGAATTCTACAATATTTTTAAAAGATAGTATGTTTACACTTATGTTCATTATGTATACATAATATTCAATTATGAAAATAGGTTTTAAGCAGTTGTCTTATGTTGAACAAATGAACTCTGTAAATAACGATTAATAATGGCGTTCTCAATTACTGTAGAAAGAATGATCACCAGGTAGTGTGAATTGAAGAAGCTGAGGAATTTTATAACAATTAAACACCTAATAGGAACTCATTTTTATATCCATTATTATAATAAGTACAAGCACCTTAAAAAATCTCAAAAGTGTACTTATCCTAAATAATATATAAGCCTGTGAGCACCTTTGGGACCTTCCTAAATTTAAACATAATACCTATTACATTCCACTAATAATATGAAAAGTACAGCAGACTTAATAAACATTAGGAAAAAAAAGTATACATTCTAAGAATTTGAATATACTTCAAAATTTGCAACTAAGTAAATGGAATCACTCCAGCACTTCCAATTAAATCAGAATTATGATTACATGCCAAAGAAAATATTCTTCCTCACCCCCAATAGATACATGAAACTTCATAAATTATTTTTCTGCTGGTTATTCCATGCTGCCTTCCAAACGAACACACTATGAAACATTAAAAAAAATACATGAACTTTTTATTTGAAGATGTTTAGCATTTATCCATGAAAATTATTTTAGGAATTTAAAATCCAGAGCTGGATTATAAGAATTAGCTTTACCAAGGCTAATCTTAAACTTTTTATAATTTCGAATTCATTGTCTTTAGTGATACTGGAATGTGTGATGACGATCGCATTCTGAGGTTCCAGGAGTCAGGACTCCAACCTCGTATTAATTTTGGAAGGGACACAATTCGACCTATAACAATGCTCAATCCCAAATTCTTTTCTGCATGTTGTGCAGTATGTTCTATTTTAGCTATCAATCTCCCTAATTTAATTTGATGTATCTTTCTGTCTATAAGAACATGTTATGATATACTAACATATATAAAATATGTTGTATGGATTTCCATATATAATAAAGATAACCTCCTTTATCAGTGATGTCTGGGGAATTCTGGTGTTGGTATCGTAACTGTTCTCATTTTCATTACCTAAATCCTTAGAAAAATATAGTCATGGTATTCAGTGTTGTAGATTACCCAAACACTATCTCAGTACAAATCACAACAGTTAATCTAACAGGCAAAGTCAAAGATAGATTGTTACTGCTCACAATTACAACACACTTGAATTGCATCAATCACTGTGATGCAACAACAGATGATCCATTGCTGTGAACCACAAATCATTTTTTTTTTTTTAATGTTTGCCTTTTGAGACAGAGTCTTGCTCTGTCACCAGGGCTAGAGTACCATGGCGTCAGCCTAGCTCACAGCAACCTCAAACTCCTGGGCTCAAGCGATCCTCCCACCTCGGCCTCCCATAATGCTAGGATTATACCTGTGAGCCACCGTGCCCAGCCGTGAACCGCAAATCATAGCTGCCATGATTTCTGCATCACAGGAGCAAGTTCCCCAGGATGCAGGATTTTTAATGGTAACATGGTAAAACCAAGACGGCTGTGGGCAGACCACCTCCATCTTTATTTTATTATAAATTTATTTTAATACATAATGGAAATCATATTTGCAACTAAGAAACAGGAAGGATGAGAAAAGAACAAATGTCTGACCTCTATAACTTATCCAGCCTTAGTACTTTAAAGATAATAGGAAACAAACTGCCATTTACATTTTAAGCTCCTGGATATTTTGTGTGCTTTTTTAATTAAAAAAAATTGGTGACTTGTTCAAAGTTTAGGTGAGTTTTTTTCCAAAAAATTGGTTGGAATATTTGAGTTAAGAAGAGTTTGGGCGGCCAGGCATGGTGGCTCACACTTGTAATCCTAGCACTCTGGGAGATGGAGGCAGGAGGATTGCTTGACTCAGGAGTTCAAGACCAGCCTGAGCACAATGTGACATCCTGCCCCAAAAAAGAAGAGTTTGGAAGAACAAGTAACTGTGTTCAATTGTAGATAATCCCAGTAAAATAAGAAAGCTGTAATGTTCTGTTTTTCTTTCCCTCCACACTTAAATTCTGCAGTGAATTAGGGTAAGGGAGAACTTTGAAAATATATACAACTAGAATGTGACTCTTGTAAGGACAAAAAATGGAAGGATAAAGTTATTTTAATGAGATTCTTACTTGAACCAGATATAAACATTTTTGAAGTATTTTTATTAGTATGATCCTTCACTATAATGGATTCGTGTATATAATAAACATGTACTCTTGTTTCTAAAAGATAAATCCTCTTGTTTAAAACATTGCCCTTCTCCCCTCAGTTTAAGGCAGCTCTTCTTCCAATCTATTTTTCCTAACAATTTTCTTTTGATTTGTTGTTGTAAGTCTACAATACTCTACTTAATAATGTCCAGTGTTTAGAGAATATGACAGAACAGACTGAAGCAAATTATTATGAGTTCATATGTTCCCAAGGCCAGCCAAAATCCTTGCTAAATTACTTACTGGAGCCTTCAAGTAGTTTTTCCAAAGATGAAATCCAATATCGAAATCTGTTTTTATTTTTTATTCTTTTTAAATTATTATTATTTGCTTTGAGACAGGGTCTTGCTCTGTTGCCCGAGTACAGTGGCATTATCATAGCTCACTCCTACCTCCAACTCCTGGGCTCAGGTAATTCTCTTGCCTCAACTTCCTGAGTGGCTAGGACTACAGGTACATGCTAATACACCAGGCTAATTTTTCTAGTTTTTGTAGAGACAGAGTCTCACTCTTGCTCAAGCTGATCTCCAACTCCTGACCTCAAGCAATCCTCCCACCTTGGCCTCCCAAAGTGCTAGGATTACACTAGCTAGGGCCACCGCATTTGGCCCTGTTTTATTTTTAACAAAATTTGACATTCTATTTCTAAAATATTTTAAAATATCCATCTAAAATATTGAAATAATATAGTAGCAATAGGCTTAAACTTTAAAAGACAATTCTAAAAATTTCTCTCTAGTTAATATTAACTTTAAAAATATATCCATAAAGTATGTTATATCTAAGCCATTTTTTGAGAGTTTAAGAGATTACTTCATCCAACTCCTTTCATATTGGTATAGAATTAAAATAACTATTAACATTAACCAAAGTACCAAATTATTAACAGATTAAACCTGATTTTATGATAGTCTTCAAATATTAAAAGAGGTACTAGTAAAAATAGTAAATTTGATATGTTGTTTTCATCCAACCAACTTTGACCAAAGTGCAAATTCTCCTCATTTTGAGGATACTTTCTCTTGAATTTAAAAAATGAGGGGAGGGGCTACCATCATCATCCTTCTGCTAATTTCTCTTTCCTCTTTCCAAAGAGAAGAGTTAGTTCTCTTATTTCCAGTCCACCGGTTCTCTACATGCGGTCCCTAGACCAGCAGCATGACCTGGAAACTTGCTAGACAGGTATATTCTTTGGCCTGTCCTAGACATAATCAATGGGAAACCCTGGAGGGTGGGACTAGAAATCCGTGTTTTAACAGGCCCCCCAGGTAATTCTAAAGTATATTAAAGTGAGAGAGCTGTTGTCCTAGCCTAGAGATGACTGGCAATCTGTATGTCTGAAGCAGCTAGCCCCCCACTTCCCTGAAACTGTGGTCAGTGAAGGTTTAGAAATGCACCCACCATACTCCATAGCATTCTCAAGGCAGACCTGCTACATTCCTCTAGAATGCTTTCCCTGACCCCTCAAATCCCAGTCAAGTGTCTCCACAGATCTCTCCCCTTGTCAGAGTACGTAGCCCCTGGCAAATATCTCTATTCCTGTGCCTCATTCACTATTATATCCATAGAACCTAGCACAGTGCCTGGCCCACATCTCCTGAGTTGAACTTTGCCTGCTCACCAGTGTTAAATAAGCATGTCACCTCTAAAGTCAAAAATTTCAAAAAGAATCCTTCCGGTCTATTTCTGAGTGGGTAAGAGCACCATCAGAATATGAGTATTCCACTCTAAAAGGAGAAAAATATCCGGATTTTAATTTTGTAAAGCAATCAATGAAACCAAATTAGAGGTTATCAAACTTGTTAGGCAGAAAAAAAAAGTCTCAAGTTTAATCTCTAACCTTTGACACATTTAGATGAGTGAAGCGAGACAAGTAAAAGTGGGTAAGCAAGCAAAAGATGTAGGGGAATGTGAGGCCTACGTAACAGAAGAGAAACATCCAGAAGCAGGAGATTAGTGAGCATGCTAGCAAAGCTAAGGAGCAATCAGATGTGGTCTCAAAGAAAGATAAACCAGGGTTCTAGCCCGGCCCTTACTACAAGGGTGACCTTCTAGTTATTACTGAACTTCTCTGACCCCCTTTCAAGAACTTAATAAAATAGAGTTAATACTTTTTAACAGGGCTGTAGTTAGGGCTGTAGGGCTGCCATTACCACATCATCATCGTTTTATAAAACAATAAAATGCGAAAGTTAAAACTAACTGATAGATGAAGTATCTAAGAATGCCATTTGATACTACTGCTATATCCCAATGCCGATAATAGAATTTCCATAAATGTTTACTGGCTACCTGACTAGCTTAAATCTTTTAAAAACTTATTTGGGCAATTCAGTGTAATAATTAAGCAATTGAGTTCTGGATGGTGGGGACAGTTAATGATCGTAGGCCTGTGGCTTGAAGGCCAGGCTTTGGATCCTAGCTCTGCTAGCAACCGTGGGCAAAGCGCACCTGAATTTCGGTTTCTCCATTTGTAAAAGAGACATGATACCATCTTTATAGCAGCACTTACATGAGAATAAAATGAGATGCATACTGATGACAATCAGGAAAAATACTGAAATGTAAAAGGCACTCAAAAAAGGAAAAATAATGTACTTAGTGATATTGAACCAGGTAATTGTTCTTACTGTAATTATAAAGAAGATAAAATAAAGACAAGAACTATAAGGGCCTATCGCCCTTCCTGCCTAGGTACAATCCTTCACCTCTAGTTACTGATATAGGGGTGACTACACAGGCCTAAAGGTCAGGCCTGAACGATGACAAGGAATGGATAAGACACACTGTCACAGTTGGGAAGGCCTGAATGGACTACTAACGAGCTACTATTTTAGTACAAAAGATACTATGTGAACAAATCACCCTTCAAAAAGTGTTAACGTTACCCTCTAATTGTGACAGGAAAACCCCAACCAGATAGTCTGAGAATAAAAACATTTTCAGAACTTGCAAAAGACTCAGAGAAGTTACCTCCTCCACACCTTTTCTTAGGATATTATTTGAGGATATGCTGCAGCAAAATGAGTAAACCAAGAAAGTTAAAGACATGGGATCCAGGAAACAGTGACTCCAACCCAGGAGAGCAATGGCAGGGAGCCCCAGGACATCAGGAAGCAGCCCAAAGAGCAATCTGCTCAGACTGGACGACAGCAAGCTTCCAGAGCAGGTTCTGGAAAAAGACGGTTACAGAGATGTGATACTATCCCTGAGAATATGGAACCACTCGAATATGTGATAAAGGCAAACAATGCAAGGAAAAAAGGGCAGACAATTAGAAATGCCAGGAAAAAAAATTAGAAAATGTAATGCTGGCCCTGCAGTAAACTATTTCAATATAATCATGATAAATACTTTATTGATTTTCTATGTGTAAGATCAATTGGCTATAAAGGAAAACTTAATATGATTACAGAATACAAAGTAGATATTTTGAAATCTCAGCAATCCGAAAAGTACAAGTACAAACGACAGAAACTGAGAAGCAGAGTGGGAATCAGAGGAGCAGGAAGGATAAGGGCACTAATACCTTCACTTTAGAGAGTGTCAAAAGGTGCTACAGAACCAGAAATAAAAGTACTTAAAGTTTTAAAAGGAACTGAGAGATGAGACAACTAGCATTACTTTAATTGCCCTGGGAGGAAGAAAGGAAGAAAACAGAGGTATGAGAGTTAAACTCTTATCTCTCATAGTAAGAAGATATTATCCAACATTGACAAAGCCCCTGACAAGCCCAGTCCTCAATATCACCCGTGAAAATCTGACATCTTCTCCTCAGTGACTTTTCTTATAATGTCTTCTGACCTAGGAATCCTTCCTTACCTTTTTCTGGCAATCTATATAAGCATATTTTTTTGAAGGCTGAGTTTAAGTCCCAATCTCAAAAGCTCTCTTAGAAAATTCAAAAAGGCATAAATACATATAGAAAAATTCATGTACAATTTATATAAACTTCAAGAATATACATCAAGCACTGTTAATAGTTATCTCTGGAGAATCAGATCTAGAGAACCTTACACTTGCTAAGCCCTGTCTTTCTACAAACTCAAAATGTTTTTCACAAATATCTATATTCAGAAAAACAATTAACAGAAATTAACACAATGATCCTCCCATTCCCTAAATTACTACAGTATTACTGATTTATTGCTGGGTCACATTTTGTTTTAATTTTTTAATAGTTTATTTAAATCTTAGCTCCTTAATTGAAACCACAGGTTCTATCATATCCTTATCCCCTAGCCCCAACCTCTGTAGCTCAAAACCTCTGTGAGCCACCCTGGGGTGCAGAAGTATTCTTTGGTAGTCTTGTTTCTGTATTTTCTGATCCTGTACATCAATATACAAATGACTGTTGATGCACTTGATCTGATACATCCATGACAGCACTGTATGTGGTATACACTTCCATGGGTGTAGCTAGCCATAAGACAGGCTTCAGGTTATGTGCAATTCCTTGTTACTTTATTCCCTTCTCTTCTATTCAAGAAAACCTACTGAAATACAAGTAGGATAGATGTTATTAAAGGGATAGGTTTAAAGCTTGCTATAATATTTTTAAATGAATTACAAATTCCGATACTTTATTATTAGTAAGTTATGGCAAAATTCACAACTGATTTCTGATCAATATGGTGTTTCCATTTCTGTCATCCATCTTTAAGGAGCTTTGCGTATAGGAAAATCCACATTTGCCGTGGCCTCTGCATGACTATAAGGAAAACAAAACAGGATTTGTCTGATCCCTTCCACAGCTTAAAGGAAAATTCTTTTAGCAAGTGATTAGGAGTCTGTACTTTCTTACCATGGGAAATTTAAGTTTCCACCAGCTAAGAAGAGCAGGTAGGGCCAGAGGTTTTAGGAGGTGGGGGAGAAAGATACCTAAAATTATGATGTTCCTACTACTGCTAGTATGGTGCTAATACTGTTCTAGTGCCAACAGCTTGGACAGGGATGGGCACCCTTTCCCTCGCTACACCTCACTAGGACCACGCATTGGCAGGAAATAAGTTCTGGGCATCCCAGAGTGGAACCTGTGTAAAAATGTGGCTGTGTTTTACAGCAACAATAATGGGGCACTTCAACAGGTAATAGACTGACCCAGAGCCTTAGCACACTTTCATGGAAAACCCTTTCAGAGAACCATCAACCTAGAATTGAGATCTGAGAACAAAATCTATGCCTACATTTAATAACTATTTAATTTTAATCATTCAAGGTTTTTGATTATTTACTTACAAGACAAAAATAAAGGTTTGAGCTAACACATAGGATTAGACTTGCCAAATCAGACTCATGTGAAACAGTGCTCTTACTTAGCACTAAGTTTCACTAACTACAAGGATAGAGGCCATCAAATAATTCAGATGAAGCAGAGAAAGGTCTGGGACATCACAGGCAGATGGCAACACAGGTCTTTCTCTCCTGTGTTTAACGTGAGTGTCTGGCCTAGAAGAGATGAAGGCTCCACAAAGTGAGGTTCACGAAGTTCCTTACACAGATGGGAGAGTTTAACTTATAAAACATCTCCATGTTACAATCCCAGAAAGTTGTACAGCCCACGTGACTTTCTCCAGGGAGTCAAGCCTCATAGATTCCTGGGTTCTCTGCACTCCAGGTAATCCTTACCCAGGGACATCCTGCTAAGAGCATTTCAGAGTTAAGGTTTCCTCCTCCTAACAAATATCCAAACTCTACTTAACCAGAGGTCCTGCTGACACGGAGACTAGACTGGGCCACTTGCCTTCTTTTCCTTCCTCTCCTCTCCGCCACCTCCACAAGGAAATGGATGGCTTGCAGGCCTGCTGCTCTCGCTCCTGCCTCCCAGAGTTACTTAAGAACCTGGTGACACAATTTTAGCTCATTGTCTAGTTCTCCACTATTAGAACTAAATCATTTCAACAAAATAGTTGAATCACAGAATCTAAGAATTAGGGTGGAACTTTAAAAATCATTTAGTACAAGCTTCTACGCAAAGTTTCTACTTATTATATCTACTTTCATATCTAGCTGACTGAAGATACATAAGGTAGATGGCCACTTTAAAAGGCCATTCCATTGTTGTTGTCCTCCAATCACTTCTGTAAACAAAAGTCTCCCCTACCTGCCCTTCCCACCCCCATTGGTCCTAGTTCCAATGTGTGAGTTGATCCAGAAAGTCTACTCCCCCTGCCACTTAGTAGGCCTTTCACATTTCCAGGGGCTTCAAAGCCGTCATGTCCTCCACCTCCTGGGCTTTTCTAGGCTGGTATCTTTGGGTCCTGCAACTGCTTGTCGTAAGACAATAGCTACCTAATCTATTATCTCCCCTCAGTTAATCGGTGGCTCTCCTCCAGACATACGCAAGTTTAGGGACTCCAGATGATGATGATCTTGGGTGTGGTATGACCAGGCAAACTATGTTTAAATTAGATATCATGACTCCTCTAACAGAGTATAAATTTGAAAGTAGCTTTCTTTTTTTTAGCAGATATGATGTACTATTGGCACAACTGAAGTGTGGTCATCTACCACCTCCAGGCAATTCTTCTTTTCTACATATTGTTAAACCTAAATGTAAAATTTAACAATTATCACTATTAAGGTTCATCTATTTTTCAGCCTGTTTTTCCAGTATAAAACCTTTTTAAAATGTAATTCATTGTCTAATATATTATTAGTTCTCCTTCCTAATTGTGAATGAGCTTCTTGTAAACTTTTTTATTGTGATTAAATATACACAACATAAAATTTACTCTTGACAACTGTTAAGTGTACAATTCAGTGGTATTAAGTACATTCCTGCTGTTGTGCAAAAATTACCACCATCCACCTCCAGAACTTGTTCATCTTCCCAAACTGAAACTGTGTACCTGAGAAGCAATAACTCCTCACTGCCCTCTCTGCCCTGCCCCTGGCAACCACTATCCTATTTTGTCTCTATGAATTTGATTAGTCTAAGTAATGCAAATAAGGAAAATCATATGATAAACTTGTTTTTTAAAAATCTAAGAACAAAATAGTGACTTAGGTGGACATGGCAATCTTCTTGGCTGACATCCATTTTATGAGCACATACCAAGTCCAATCTATCAAGTGTTTGTTTTCCTGATATTGAAAGGAAAATAGGATTCAAAAAGCAAACTTAGAGAAAGTAAGGGAAATAGTTCTGCTAGGGTAATTTCACGTAAATCTGTGCCCACAGAGGAACATGAAACAGTAACCACAGGACAACGAAGGTAGGTAGAGCTAGACTTGAACTCCTTAACCAACACTGAGGAATGCCTTACGGAAGGGTTTTTATTATTAACATGTTTGGAAATTATGGGAATGGTCACATCAGTTACTCTATATTAAAAAGTGTTTTAAAAATGTTAAAATAAATTCCAAAACAAAAAACACAGATACATTTGTGTATATGTAGATATATAAACGTATAACACATATTTTTATATATGTAAATATATAACATATTTTTGAAACTGACCACTTAACATTTTTGCCATACAAATCTCTCAATAAATAAGAGTTATATTATAAAGTAACCATATATTTGTGTTTTCATAAAGATTTCTATAAGTGAACTACAGAAATACTAATAAAACAATTAATTCTCAAGACTTACTTCTGCCAGTCTATTGTTCATTACGATATAAGAAAGTTGAAAATCTCTAATTTCAGTAGGAAAAATGATTTAGCATGTTATTTTTTAAAAATATTTTTCATTGATTAAATATTTAACATGTTTTACTAAATGTAAATTTAGTGGGAAATAGAAATCACATTTAATGATTTGCACATCACACATATTGCTTTAATAAGCTATATTAGGTGGCTATTTTTAACACCTACCTAATTAATTTTTAAAATTTTATCTTTTGAAATGTTGCAATAACAGTTACTATGGTTACCTAAAATTTTTCTTTAAGGCTATCCTAATGGAAGAAAAGGAGGAAATACAGCAGTTGTATGTAATAGAGAATAGGCAATACTATTAAAATCCTTTTAAAAACAAAAGTTCTTCTTTTTTAACACTACTAGTGATAAAATATTAGTGAGTCATAGCATTTGTTTTATGGCATTGCTGTGGAGATTCTTCTTCAGACAAACATAAAACCAATATTTTTCTAATTCTGGTCTCCTACTGCAAATTACAACTTTGCTGAATCTGACATAACAAATCTTTCATTTTCAATACCACTTTTATACATATTTGCTTGCAAATGTTTTAAAAATATAAATACTGTGGTAAAGCATGAAATGAGTAACAGAGAGGCCAGGCGTGGTAGCTTATGCCTGTAATCTCAGCACTTTGGGAGACCAAGATGGGAGGATTTCCTGAGGCCAGGAGTTTGAGACCAGCCTGGGCAACATAGTGAGACACTGTCTCTACAAAAAATAGGAAAAAAAAAATTAGCCAGCTATGGTGGCACACGCCTGTAGTCCCAGCTACTTGAGAGGCTGAGGAAGGCAGAATTGCTTGAACCCAGGAGTTCAAAGCTACAGTGAGCTACGATGACACCACTGCACTCTAGCCTGGGCAACAGTGAGAGACTGTGTCTCTAAAAAAAAGAAAGAAAGAAAGAAAAAAAGACAGAGAAGAAATAAAAAAGACAAAAAAGAAACAAATTCTCACACTTAAGGCATCACACAGTATCTAATACCCTGAAATAAATCAAGAGCCATAAGAGCCATTTGAAACCAAATTTTCTTCCTAGATTGCAGCAGAATGATTTAATGATTAAATTCCAGGATAGTGTAAAAATGTGGAAGAGTTGGGAAATGATGCATATTCAGTGATTTTCTTTTCAAGTTTCAATGTTTTCCAAATATATTATAACTCATTATCTAAAGGCATGGTTTGACTGGGGAGGAGTGATTCCCAAAGAACAAAACTAAGGCTACAAAAGAAGTCAGAAAGGATAGCGGTTTATCCTTAAAAAATCAGACATTAAAGCATAAATGTGTTCATTTCCCTTCTGTAAGAGATCAGCCTCTCATACTTTCCTGGATAATTAGTATCCTGCCCCAGGGGTGAAAGCTAAATATCAGGAGAAAAATTGTATTAATACGATTTTTACATCTCTATATAGACGGAAGAGGATTCCTTAAGCCCTAAATTACTCTGCCAGAGAATTTTAAAACTTCAGTAAATATAATAGAGGTACAAAAATAGTGATCAAGATATTATATAACCTACAATCCCCTAAATTCAAAAGAATCTTACTTTTCAACTATTTCTTCATTAGGGTATACATTTAAAACCTATAGGGAGCTTGTTTCTATTGATCACTTTAAGTTTTATTTAGTTCCAGTAACAGAATCGTTTAAGAAAAAAGCTTATTACAAATAGCTTAAACAGTTATGTAAGTATCAAGTCAAAGTGCTTTCCAAATACCAGTTCTCATAAGTTGTAAGAATTTGATGACCATTTACACCAAAATTTGTGATTATCATTATTCTTTTATCCTTACTTAGAATAACAAAATGCACAAAGTGACCTGGGAATTCACTGCAAGGAAAAAACCTTATATTTAATGAGTAAATGTAAGATCTGTAAATAATATAGGATCTCTATCCATTCAACTATTATTTTTCTATTTTATTTCCCTATGAATAGATTCACTTTATTAGATAAATTTATTTCATACTAAAACAATAGAACATAGGAAGACATATCAAAAAAATCTTTAGGAAAAAAATGCAGTTGAATTCCTTTACTTATCAACTTACTAAATAAGACAGTTAATTTCTTATTTTTTTTAAAGGCATAAAAGTCCAAAGATGAAAATAGTATTCACCCCACGTAATTAAACATTCAACTTGCCAACGCATGCACAGCCAGCCACTTGCCATGTCTGTGATTTCAGTGGTCAACAGAGAACAGAATCATAGTTTTTAGACAATGTATATTAATTATTTAAATTTGTGACTTCAAATGGTTGATATGGAGACACATTTTGCTGTATCTGATTCTTACAGAAACAATGTCAAATCAACATCTTATTCCCTAGCTATCTTTGTGTTTTTTTAAAAAAAGAAAAATTGAAGAATATCATTAATGTACATTTATATAAATGGTCACAAATATCCAGCAAGGATTTCAGTAATACCAAATAAGAAAAAAAATGTCAGAGGCTACATTTAAGTTTTAAAACAGAAAAAACATGGAATGGTATATCATATCTACTACATAAAATTCTAGTTTACTTACATCTATTATTTACAAATATCTATCTAGAGTTTGTTGGTATAGCTAAGTTGAAAAATAATTGGTTGTGGAGAAACCTAACAGACATACAAGGAATATAAAGTTGCTAGTTTACAAATGCGTATGTGGAAAAATAATTTTAGACATAGAATTTAATATGCTTTGTTGCCTGAGATTTTTTGCAAGAATCCTCTATTGACTTCAGTCTTGGAATTCTGATGAAGTCTCTGAGCAATATTTCCCCACTGCTCCAGCCTACTTATCTGTAATTATGCATGTGTATGGAATTAAACAAAAAAAAGTATTTTAGCTAGTTATACAGGAATATGTACATGTTCCGGGCTGTTAAATCATAAATGCATCTAGAAAGACAAATATCTATAGCTACGCAATCCTAAAGATTTTAAGTGGAAATTCAAGAAATTAGGGTAATCTGCCTATCTCCAAGTTTATGAATAGAGACACACATGTAAAGCTATTATTTTAGTTAATAAACAAGATAACTTATCACAGAAACAATCCCTGAATGCATTTGGAGATGGTCTTTATAAATTAAGATCTGTATGTTTAAATTTATCTTCACCCTTCAGTCACTATTCCCAATCTTGTCTGCTTGTTAAATTACTGTAAATCCTGGAACTCACCAGTACAAAGTAGTATGCGTACAGCGCTGCACAATGGTGAATTATAAAAAATTTGTCACCAATCACTTTCCAATGCCAAATGAGAATCAACAAATCTGTAAGAAGGAAAAATGAGTTATTACATAAGAAGAAAGCTTCACTGTTTTTCAAGTGTATTTAACGCTTTCTCCTGACAACTCACCACTGTCAGTGAGCCTGATGACCCACTTTGCCACAAAGCACCTGCTCCTTTTTCCTGTCTCACCCACTCTACTGTGGCTTCTCCAGGACACCCACCAAGTTGTGGGCACCTTTATACCCTCGGAATCCAGCACAGGGTCTGGCACATGGCATGTAACATAATGTTTGTTGAAAGCATAAATGAATAACTTGTTTTCATGGTTAAATAAAAATAATTTTTAAATAAGCTTAAATTACTGATTTTTGTCACTATGATAATTCGAACAGAGACAAGATGTTGGTAGAAAAGGTACAAAATGACTAATTCATTTATAACACAAACTCAACAAAAAATATTAAAAGAATTAACAATGCAAATTAGTCTATGGCTATACCACCATGAACGCGCCTGATTTCATCTGATCTCAGAAGCTGAGGGTCGGGCCTGGTTAGCACTTGGTTAAAAAAAAAAAATTAAAAAAAAAAAAGAAGGCAAATTAAATATTAATTCAAAATTAAAACTACCAAGACATACAAAGAAAGAGGTCAGAGCATCAATTTTCTTTAAAAGGTCCTGAATCTAAACATCATGAATCAGAAAATAATTAGTTTACTTTAGCAAAATAGAAATTGCTCAAAATTTTAAGACAACTATTCTTTTTACCAAATAGTTAAACATGAAATGTAGACTAGCAAACAAATGGCTCCCATGGATGCAGACCAGGGGAGGATTCGGATTTTGTGGGTTTGGAGCTTATACGATGTAATGGCCTCTTTTATAAAATAGAAATTACTAATACAAGACTAGACATGAGTATTTAGAAAAAAAAATCATCAAATTATAAATTTTAAAGAGAAAAAAATACTACAAATATGAAAATCAAGAAAAATAACATAACATTATTACTAACTGTCTAACACACTTCTCTAACATATTTATTTCCCTATATTTTTAGGCTGTATATTTTTTGGTAACCAATTTATAAAATAATGATTTTGTTGTATGTTCTATAGAGAGAATAAAAAGAATTCACTTTTAATTCAGCCTGGTTTAGAAAAGTTTATTTCAGGCCAGGTGTGGTGCTCACGCCTGTAATCCTAGCACTCTCGGAGGCAGAGGTGGGAGGACTGCTTGAAGTCAGGAGTCTCAGACCAGCCTGACCAAGAGTGAGAACCTGTCTCTACTAAAAATATAAAAATTAGCCAGTCCTGGTGGCACACACTTGTAATTCCAGCTATTCAGGAGGCTGAGGCAGGAGGATCTCTCGAGTTTGAGGTTGCAGTGAGCTATGATGACACCACTGCACTGTAGCCGAGCGACAGAGTGAGACTGTGTCTCAAAAAAAAAATAAAAAGAAAAGAAAAAAAAGAAAAGTTTTTTTCAGTTTTTAACTCTTGCAAGTTTTTCGGATTGTTATCTCATTTGAGAAAACCTTAATCACGTTTCTTTCATACAAGATTTCCTGGGAAACGACTACTGTCTGAATTAACAACACTTATTAACCAGTGCGTGTGGTGCATGAGGGATTTTGTGTTGTCCTTGCCAGTGACAGCTCTGTGTGTCAAATGAACAAATCTTTTTCTAGTGTGTTCACGATTCATTTTTTTAAATTAGGCTATCAAATAATCCAACAGCCTATTCAATTATTTCTATTCAAAATTTTTGTCTCTTCCACTTAGTGAATTACTGTGTTTTGGTGTAATCTAATTTTTTTATTACAACTCACTTCTTCGTGGCAGAAAATTTTCTATTAAGTTCACTACTTTATCACTTTTGTTTCCTATTCCATTATTTGTATTTGGATTTTCTTTCAGTGATTTAATAAGTTCAAAAATTACAAGATAGAGTTCCCTATACAAATGTCCATATCAGGGATCTGTTATTTCTCTCATTTTATTAAGATGACCCAAAATGTCTTTTCAAATGCAGTTAAAATAGCATAATCTCAACTTTAATCTCAATAGCATAATCTCTGCCTCCCTGTAAAAAAGGCAACTCTAACCCCATCCAACATGAGGGACAATATGACAGAGTGGAATTTGGAATAACCGATTACAGCCGAAATGGCTTACTTTTGTAAGTTTTACCAAAGCCACATAAAACCATGACTGTTGGAACACATTTCAAGGGCCCTGGAAAGTGAGGCTTAAACTTCATCAGCTGCATAGTAATTACACCCGAGAGACTCTTTTGGACAAACAGAGACCACTGTTAATAAAAACTGTGCAGGCTTCAGGGGTGTGAGGCCCCACCTGGCGACTCTCATCTTCTGTGAGAACCAGGAAGCCATCAAGAAAAAACCTTGCATGTTCTGCCATCATCACAGGTATTTTTTCCCCTGTATGGGGAAAAGCTACTTCTCAACTAAATAAACCAAAAGCATAGACTACATATACTTTGTATAATTCCAAGAGCAGTCTAAAAAGAAATAGAAAAATGAACATATCACATACCAGAAATGAGGTAGCCTGAAGCAATAGCAATATTCACGTTCACAAGTGACGGATCACCCCTAAAAATATTTTTTTAAGAAAAGTTCTTTTTAAGCACAATGGTTATACATGACAGTCACTTATTTTTTCTATTGAGATTTAAATATAATGAAAATGCTTTCTACAGATTCTCTAATGGTAAGCTGTAGTTTTCAAATAAAATCGTAAAACACACAGTAACAGTTTGGCCGAACTGTGACGAGTCCTGCAGTACTGGTACTAGCAGAGAGATGCTGTCCCCAGGAAAACCTGAACCCACACTCCCAAGGAAATTCAGTAGCTTTCCTGTCCAAGATGAATTGTTTTAATCAAGGAATTTCTGTAGCCCATATCTTCCATGAAGTTTACTTTAGACCCAAGGCAGTTTCCAAAATTTCCTTGAGGATAAATCATCAACTCTAGGAATTCGAACCAGGCTGGAATCCTCTAAAGCAGCAGTCCCCAACCTTTTTGGAACCACAGACCAGTTTTATGGAAGACAGTTTTTCCACAGATGGTAGGAGTAGGGAATGTAACAGTCCATGGACTGGGGTTTGGGACTGCAGTTCTAAAGCACCTAAAGCCAATCCATATTGAGGTTCCCAATGGTAGGAACAGATGTCCTGAGAGTGACTAAGAGTACTCACTCAGTATATTTCCTGAACATAAGTTTTTAGAACTATTCCCAGAATCCCCAAATCCAGAAGCACAGCATAGGGTTTGTTTTGTTTTGAATTGGGAAGTCATCATCTATACCACCTGGGGCAGTTACAGTGGACTCAGTGGATACCTTAGGGCCCTCTATAGCTGACATTTCAATGTATTAAGTTACCTTAGGAGTGGCTCACTATCAATTCTGGATCCTATTCTAAACTTATCAATGCACAAAGTATTGTGTTAGTTATGATAAGACTTCTAACTGCATGCATAATCATAATTCTTATACATTTTAGCTAGAAGTTTTACTAATTTATCAAAAGATAACAAAATTTATAAATGTGTTCTCATATGATTTGTTTGCAAAAGGACTCAACTGGAATTCCAGATGCTGATGTTTTTTGATTCCTTTTTCTGAATCAGGGACTCAAATTACCTCAAAAAATCACCTAGCCCTTGGCCAGGCGCGGTGGCTCACGCCTGTAATCCTAGCACTCTGGGAGGCCGAGGCGGGTGGATCGCTCAAAGTCAGGAGTTCAAGACCAGCCTGAACAAGAGCGAGATCCCATCTCTATTAAAAATAGAAAGAAATTATCTGAATAACTAAAAATATATATATACATAGAAAAAATTAGCCGGGCATGGTGGTGCATGCCTGTAGTCCCAGCTACTAGGGAGGCTGAGGCAGGAGGATCACTTGAGCTCAGGAGTTTGAGGTTGCTGTGAGCTAGGCTGAAGCCACAGCACTCTAGCCCATGCAACACAGTGAGACTCTGTCTCAAAAAAAAAAAAAAAAAATCACCTATCCCACCACTGATTTTGAGGCAATACAGTATTATCATCATCATTCTACTGAGGACTAGAGGGATTTGCCTATTATCACGCAATTAGGAAATAATCAGAACAGTACAGTTTGACTCTGCTGTTTTGATCCCTACACATATCAAGATCCTATATTTTTGCCCTACAATGTTCTTTGCTCCAAGAAACAAATACAAATTATCAGTCTTTTATCTGATTTATAATGTGAACCTCTAATGAAATTCACACAAAATAAAACCAACAGCTAAACTACAAATGGAAAGATTTAGCAAAAATCAGGTCTTCTTTACAAATTTTTATCTGCAAATACGACCCAGGAAAATAGACCTAGAATAAATAATGGCACTAAAAATGCAAAAATATCAAAAATTATATTAGGTTAAAGTTTGATAAGGCAAAAATTGACCAATGAATCAAATCTGTTATAAAATTTACTTCCCAAAAGAACTGGTTCTTCTGACAATGTTAGTAAAATAAAAACTAAAATTATAATAAAGATAGAAATTGTGTAGGTAGACTATATAAAAATCTGGTCAAGGAATTAAGTTCATTAAATTGATTTTCTTTGAAAAATATCTTCCCAGTGAAAATTTATCAATATTGGTATAATACATGTGGGAATAATTTCATATTTATGAATAAAAACCAACACCCTGCAGTCAAATGGTGCTAGTCGAAAGACCTGGTTAAATTGCCCTACTACCTCCAGAGCTCACAATGACCACAATTCAATGCAGTGCTTTCTGAAAATATAACTCCTCTCTCAAACTAAGCTGCACTAAGCCTTCTCATATAATGCCAGGAAATACAGTTTGCAAAATTTCTGCCACTGGAATGACATTCAAATTTTTCAAAAAGAACAATCTTACAAATTATACTATTATTGTTGAATATAATTATTATTAGTGTTTCAAATCTTCTCGGGTACTAAATGTCTCTCACATGGCCATCTATAATTCTCATTTTATCTCTTTGATATCAAACTATGGGTCAAACAGAAATTTGAAGACAAAGGCTTAAGTAGATATTATCCAACTTGACCGTCCTATCTTAATAATGACTTATTCTTGCTCAGAATAGTGGTTACAATAACTTGGTTTTACTCACTAACACAAGACAAATGTTTACATCATCATAATCTTGTTTTGAATAACAACTGCAATACCAAGGCAAAATGACCCTCTTTTGCATTCAAATCTAAATAAATCATTTTAATGCACTTTGCTAAAATAAGTCTGAACACAAGCATTTTAATAAAGCACATACTATCAATATGGTTTCTGTTTAAAAGCAAAGTAAGTGATGCTCTTATTAATAATTAATATTAAAGCATAAATCAAATTGGCTATGTTGGAAAGAAATGGCTTACCAAAGAGGATCAGCTATAGTAGCCTCATCAAATAAGTAAATGTACAAGCCAAAAATCCCAACCAACAAAGAATGGCATGTAGATACTACCCTGAAATGAAACAAAACACGCACAAAGATTTAAGATTTGTTGCAATAAACTTTAACTCATTTTGGTAAGACATTTCACATTCTGAACAAATTATTCCTTGAAGCATTTAAATATAGGAATGGAGTACATCTGAGAGTGTAATACAAAATTGTCCTTTAGAAATCCAAGGGTTACAACTTTACTTTGAAATGAGTAACAAGGAAGATGCCAAGGTCTACAATTTCCTGCTAGAAAATTGGTGAATCACTCCTTGGTTAAAAGTTCTAAGACAGGGTGGGTGCGGTGGCTCACACCTGTAATCCTAGCACTCTGGGAGGCCGAGGCAGGAGGATTGTTTGAGCTCAGGAGTTCGAGACCAGCCTGAGCAAGAGGGCGACCCCATCTCTACTAAAAAAACATAAAAAGAAATTATCTGGACAAC
>CAUYSK010051337.1:0-17133 GCA_963575035.1 Avahi laniger | reverse complement strand
TGTCACAAATCTTCAATTTGTAAAAACAGAATATCTGGGAGTGTGATAAAGCAAGGCACAATAAAATGAGGTATTCTGTAAATTGACAATACTCTTCGAAAGTATCAAGGAAAAAAGTAAGAAATTGTCTCCGATTAGAAGCTACAAAGGCAAATGATGGACATATTTGAAACTCGGACTTAGGGAGGGAGGTGGGGGCAAGGGCAACATATGTAACAGAAACATCTGTACCCCCATAATATGCTGAAATAAATTTAAAAAATTAAAAAAAAAAAAAAAAGAAGTTACAAAGGAAATATGACAGCTAAATCAGTGTCTGATCCTCGACTGAATTCTGGTTTGGAAAAAGTAAGTCAGTGGGACAATTAATGATATTTGAACAAGGTCTGTAGATTACTGAATAAGTATTGTATTGATGTTTATTTCTGGGTTTTGATAGCTACACTCTAGTTGTGTAAGATCTTAACATTTGGATCAGCTGAGAAAGGGTATACAGAAATCCTTTGCATAATTTTTGCAAGTTTTTGGTAAGTTTAAACTTGTTTCAGAAGAAAAGAAAATTTAATTGAAATTTAAGTTCTTATTATTCATTTGATTGTAATTTTTATTTAATATTGAATTTTATCTAATAATTTTCCTGTATCTATCATGATGATAATTTTTTTCCATCAATTAATATGGTAAACTGCATTATTATCTTTTAATGTTGATCAAAACTTGCACTCTTGGGATAAAACAATGTAGTCATTAAGTACCATTTTTTCAAATATTGCTGTATTGGTTCATTGCCTTGTTTGGAATTTTTGTGCCTGTGAGTGAGATTGGATGTCCTGTTTCTTTCTCATGCTGCTCCTGCTTTTCAATTTTGTAATATCTTCACAAAATTAATTGAAGGGTTTTCACTCTTCTTTATACTCTGAATTTGTCTAAAGTTTGAGTGTTATTGTACATAGTCTGTTTTATTTTCACAAATATCTTTCCTCCCAAACCTTATACTTTCTGCAGGCAGTATACTTTGTGACCTCACTGAATTTAGAATTGGCCCCATGACTTGCTCTGGCTAGTGGAATGTGAGTGGATGTAACAAATGCCACATGAAAGCAGAAGCCATAATGCAATTGGATTATTATGCAGAATTCTTACTCTTGTGTCCTCCATGGTGAGGAAGGCATATCCAGGATAGAGACAGTTCCTTCAGTCTGAGTGCCAGAATTAGAAGACACATGTAGGAGACATGATTCTATTGCACAGCTAGAAAAGAGCTACAGCAAAGTTGTAGCAATAGTAATAATAACATAAAAATGTAAACAAATATATGTTGTATAAGACACTGCTACTTTAAGATTGCTTGTACATAGCCTAACCCAGCAAAATTTGAATTATATTCTATGCCTTAAAAATTTTGTAGAACTTACTGATGAAACAATTTGGGTGTTTTCTTTATGGGAAGGTTTTTAAGTACTGATTAAATTTCCTTAATGGTTATAAGACTACATTTTCTACCTTTTCTTAAGTCAGTTTGATAAAGTATGAAATTCTTAAAATTTCATCTATATCTACACATTTATTGATATAAATTTTTAAATAAGTTTTACATTTCTAATGCCAGCAGAACTTAAGTATCAATTTGTATTTCCCCCACATTACAGATTTGAGCTTTCTTTCTCTTCAGTTTTCTTTCTTTCTTTGAAAGAGAGGGGTAAGTTTACCTAGAGATTTGCAAATATTACTGCTTTTTAAAGAACCATTCTTTGGTTTTGTTGATTTTATGAGGTAAGGAGTTAGTTTCAGATACCAGTAACAAGGAAATTCCAAATAACAGTTGCTTAATAAATACAGAATTTTATCTCTGTCTCAAATAAAAGTTCAGGGACGGCTCTTTAGGTCAGCGTAGTGGTTTTATTCATGAGGAACTTAAGGATCAGGCTCTTTCTAGTACATCATTTCATCTTTGTCCTCATGGTCCAAAATAAAGGAAGAAATAAGTAAGAAAAGAGCAAAGAACATCCAATAGCTCTCTTTTAAGAAAGATTCCCCAAAGCCACTACAAAGCACGTTCACTAACTTATCATTGGCCAAAATCTGTTTCTGTAACTACACCACGCTGCAATTATAATTATTATTCTGGGCCACTGTATGTCAACCTAAATACTGGGTATTATACTAATAAGAATAAAAAAGAGAATAGATATTAGGGGGAAACTAATACTTTTCACAACATTCACTTTTGGTATTACATATGAATTTTTATTATAATTCTGCTCTTATTTTCATATCTTTCCTTCTACAAAAATTGAAGTTATTCTTGCTTCTCTCTTCTTTAGCTATGAAAGTAGCTAATTAATATTCAGAATGAGGAGGAGGAGGTTGGCACAAGTTTTTATTTGTATCTTGTAGTTTAAAAATACATGATTAATCTTATAACTTAAGTTCTCTCAATTATATATGAAAATGGAATAAATGTTAGCTAACATCCAAATTTGTCCTTTTTTTCTTCCAAGTATTATAATATAATAATTTATTATGTGCCAGAAAAAAGACTGGTCATCTTTGTAGTTTCAAAGTATCATAAGAATGGAAAAACAAGCACCACATGTACTCACCATCAAATTGGTACTAACTGATCAACACTTAAGTGCACATACAGCAATAACATTCATCGGGTGTCGGGCAAACGGGAGTGGAGAGGAGGGGATGGGTATATTCACACTTAATGGTGTGGTGCGCATTGTCTGGGAGATGGACATGCTTGAAGCTCTGACTCAGGCGGGGCAAAGGCAATATATGTAACCTAAACATTTGTACTCCTGTTATATGCTGAAATAAAAAAATAAATAAAAAATTTAAAATAATTTTTATTTTTATTTTCCTACTTTTCTATATTTTCTAGCTTTTCATCAATAAAAATCTGTTGCATATTAAGAAAAAGATTTAATCAAAGATAATGAGAATCACAGATAATGGAAATTTTAAATAAAATATTAACAACAGCAATAACCTCTGCCCAATATATTATAGAATAAAACAAAACAAAAAACAAAATGAGTAAGTCAACCAAATAAATTTGAGATATGTATTAGAAAAAATAAAATTAATTAATAAATACAAGAAAATTATCATGATTAGCTTCAAATAAAAATATATTAAATTCAAAATATCTTGCTATATATATTAATTAGGAAAGAAAATAAAGGTAATGATGATGTTGCTGATTGCAAAAGATACCAGATCGTGTTGATTGTCTAATGTGTCCCTCTTGCTTCCTGATTACCCTGAATTATGTCAAAAATATCCTGTAGCCCAGAGACCAGTCATGGGGCCATACTGCAGTTATTGGACGTCTATAGTCACAGCCAAATCAATATTTTTCAGTCTCATTACTAATAGAAATGCTAATTAACAGCCACCTAAGTGTGTCTCATTAGTAGTGTATTTACTCAGACAGAAAATTAGCAAATCCCATTTACCCAAATCATTACTATATACTCATCCAACACCTAATCAATGACCATCTCCTTCTACTCTTCCTATATGAGGCACAGCATCTCTTAAGTTAGAATTCCATTTCCTAAAGTACTCTACATCCTTTGTCATTATTGACTAATTTAAACATTTGCCATTATAACCTGCAGAATACCCTTGGAACTGCATACAGAAAGCTCTGAGAATATATAAACAACTGATGTGTTTTCTGGGGAATGCAAATCAAATATGAACTGTTAGAAAAGTAAAGGGAGCCAAATCTGGAAATTATGAAAAAAATGTAAATTTTAACTTTATGTCTTGGAAAATACTGCAGGAACATTATTAAAATCAATTCGTGGAAAAAGATACTATAAAAAGTATCCAGATTTTATATAAAATTCGGCATGTTAATAGAAGAAAGTACTTCTCAGGATATTAGACCAATTAGACATGTATGCCTTGACTTTTTAAATTTTTCATAAAGACATACAAACTAAAAACCTTCTTGCGAAACCCATTGTTTCATGGCTTCTGCCTACTGCTGTGTCTGTCTCTGTCTTTTCAGCACCTGCCTCTAATGCTAACATCCTCAACCTTCTCTGTATCTCTCATTTAAACTTCCTGAGAAAACCCAGGGGTCTCTTGGCCTCAAAGCTCCTGCCTAGCCTATTACTCTTCTATCATTGCACCGATATTCACATCCAATTCCTTCACTCTGGCCAGGTGCGGTGGCTCATGCCTATAATCCTAACACTCTGGGAGGCCGAGGGGGAAGGATTGCTTGAGCTCAGGAGTTCGAGACCAGCCTGAGCAAGAGCAAGATCCCACGTCTACTATAAATAAAAAGAAATCAACCAAACAACTAAAAATAGGAAAAAATTGGCCGGGCACAGTGGTGCATGCCTGTAGTCCCAGCTACCCAGGAGTTAGGAGGATCGCTTGAGCCCAGGAGTTTGAGGTTGCTCTGAGCTAGGCTGACACCATGGCACTCTAGCCCAGGCAAGAGAGTGAGACTCTGTCTCAAAAAAAAAAAAAAAAAAAAAGAAAACAAGTCCATCACTCTGAGCAAGGCTGAGGTCATGCAGCACCAGGTCATGCAGCACCAGGTCATGCAGCACCAGGCAGGCAGCCCATTAATGGAGTGTCTCGGGAAGTTTCCATCACTAGAAAATGTGCAGGCTTCCTTAGAAGGGAATTGTGAGCATGGCAGCCATTTTGAGGCTGGTTTTGCCTAATGTGGGTGTGTAACCATATTGTTGGCCAATATTCCTTAAAGGACATATCATCACATGGGACAAAGCCCAGTCAAGATAACAGTGTTCATGTACAGACATTCTTATGTTCGACATAACTCACTTGAGCTAAAGAAACACCGTATTTAGGGTCCATGCGTTGAGAAAAGGGATTTCCAGGAAATTTTGTCAGAAGGCTGATATGTGTTTTCTTTCTCTCCATAGATAGATAGATTCTTCCACTCTCAGAATTTGTTAATGAGTGTCATAATGTGATATAATTGTTCCTAACATCCATGTTTTCCCCACTCTGCAGTGCTGAAATAGCTGCGAAGGAGACAGAGCTAGTATAAATTAAATAGGATAAACTTCTTTCAATTACCCTCTAGAGCTGGAATGGCAAATATATTTTAAATCTTTTAGTCAACAACAGTTGATCTCCAGTGATTGTCTAAAGTCCTGAGTGGAAAAGAATTCTAAAGCCTTACCTAGGTTCAGTGGGCAAAGTGGTGATGACTGTTTAGCAAGGTATGTCCTGGAACAAAAGGAAAGAGTGGCAGCTTATATGCTTGATTTGACATCCCTGATTGAGATGACACCTCTGATTTAGTAACTAAGATGATTTCATAGTTACATAGAAAGGGAGAGCGCTAAACTAACCAGAGAAGACTGGATTTGGAGTCAGATTTTGTTTGAGTGTAGGCTCTACAACTTTTATTAATTTTTTATATCTTATTTTTAAAATATTAAAGAAATATTACTTTAATCAAATATACTTTCAAAGTTCAATTTTTTTTTCAATATTTCATGAGCAGCTACTATGCATCAGTTACTGTTCTAGGTAATGGCAATAAAATACTGAGCAAAAAAAGACACAAAACCTGTCTTATAGATAAGGAAAACATTAATCAAATGATCAAAAAAATAAATATGCATTATAATTGAGGATAATCATTAGGAAGGAGAGGTACTGGATGCCTTAAAAGTTTACATTGAAATGATACAGCCACTTGCTAACAGTGTGATCTTAGACAAGTTACTTCACTTTTTTGAGCCTCTCTAAATAGAGGCTTAAAATATGTCACAGGGATTTGTAGACTTTTAACTGACAATACACCCAGTATGTATAATATTTATAGATGGATAATTTATATTATGCCTATAAACACACATATCCTATTCAGTAGGTGTACATGAAGTGGTTTATTAATTGCTATGGATATATGTAGACATTCTATTTTTCTGTTGCCTGTGTATATTCTATGTTTTCCTTACAATCTATGTTGGTGGTGCCCGTGAACAAAGAGAATTGATATAATTCCAGGAAACAAGATTTTCACCAAGAAAAGGGAAGAATGATCGACACTGATAATCACACAAAATTGCTAAGGGGAAAGAGGGTACAAGAGTTTGTTGTTGCAAGATTGTAGACCAGCCCAAAATATCAGGATGAGAGGATATTTGATGTGTGCAATCCCCTTCCTCCTGGAAAATAAAGGCTTTGTTCAACCCTATAACTAAAATAAGATGACTAAGACACACTGATAAGGAAAAGAGGAAACTAAGATAGGATATCTGGCAATGAGGGCTTGTTGACCACAGGGTCATGGTAGGAAGTACCAGGCAAGTAGAGACCCTCCTCATGACCCTGGGGAGTATTGATCATGTGAGCACAGACTTTGGAGGCAGATACTACAGCTGCTAATCTCAACTTTGCTAATAACTAGTTGTGTAAACCTAGGGACGTTATTAATCCCTCTGTGGTCAGTTTTCTCATCTGTAAAGTGGGAAACATAATAACACTTACCTCACTGGGTTAAATGAAATAACACAATTAAGGTGCTTAGAAGAGTGCTTGGAATATAGTAAGCATTATATAAGCTTTAGCTATTATTGTTGTTGATGTCATTATTACTAATAATACATTTATAGACTCCTTTAGATGAAGCACCACAATGGGAATAAAGGGTGTTCTTTGGTGAGAAATCTAAGTTGCTTCCACCTGTGATTTCTAGTCACCAATTAAATTTAAAATTATATAAGTTATGAATTTTTTCAGCTGCAAGTAACAGTATTCCTAAGTAATTGTGGCTTTATCAATGAAAAGATTTAATTATCTTATATCTAATAAGAAGACTAGTGATAAGAGCTTACACATTTGGTGTAGGATCTCAACAATATTATCAAAGACCAGGGTTCTTACTAACCTTCTCCTCTACCAATCTCAGCTTCTTGCTTTTTCCTTATGATCACGAGATGGCTGCCACAGCTACAAACATAGCATCTGGCAAAGGGGGGTGGAATTTTCATTGCTGAGAGCTAAACAGGTTGCCGTTCTATACAAAACCGGAATTTTATTGAAAAGGAAAAAGGGATATGGCTGCTGGGTAGACAGCTAACAATATCTAACATAATCTTCACGGTTTTAAAATGTTCTGAGTTGCATTTTTTTAATACAAATTAAATAACTATCTATACCAAGTTAAAGTCTATATAATATTTAGATTCAAAGATCATAAGGGATTCGGATGAAAAGAGATAGAAGAGCTGTCACTGCTTCAGAGCTTGGGCAAGTTTTTCACAGTGAATTTTAAATGTAATTGTGTGCATAAAAACATAAATTTATTTTCAGAAATGCAAATGAAGCACCTGGAATACCTGAAAATAATATAGCTGGGTTTCTTATATTATCACCCCCAATCATATGTATTATCTGGCTTATCAGAAGTGTTCCGAAGTGATATTTAAACTCAACTTGTCCTAGATCCTCCTCTAAAAATCTGCTCTTTTTTCACTGCCTCCTTATACAGCAAAACTCCAGAAAGACTTTATTTCTCTCTATCTGCACTTTCATTGATGCTGTTCTCTCTTGAACACTCTCCAGGGATGCTCTTAACACCACTGCTCCACCTAATCTCTTGTCAAGATCATCATTCAATTCCATGCTGCCAACTGCAATGTTCACTCTCTCTGACACAGGTCATCGTATCTACCTTGAACACTTCCTTCACCTCCTAATACACTGGCTATCTTGCTAGTCTTCCTTATTGGATCCTCCTTCTTTCTCAAATTCTGAATTTTGGAGAGCCTCTATAGGATCCTGTAAGGATAAGTCCTTTGTATCTCTTCTCTTCTTCAACTGAACATACACTCTAAATGGTGCATCCAGTCCTGGTGCTTTAAATACCATCTGTAATGCCAAACATCTGCCCAGATTAAATCTCCACTAAGACCTTTCACCTGAACTCTAGCCAATAGGCATCCCAGACTCAGCATATCCAAAGCTATTCTCCTGCCCAGCCCTGCCTCACCACAAAACTTGCTCTTTATGTGGGTATGCCGGAGATCAGTATTTGATTCTACGCTTCACCCAGTTGCTCCCGCCCTAAACTTTGAAATCATCCTTGACTCCTCTTTCTTTCTTAGCCAGTCAATTGGCAAATCCTATAGGCTCTGTGTTCAAACCTATTTTAACTATGACCACTTCTTATCACCTTTACCTTACCATTCTGCTCCAAACCACTGCTATCTAGCACTCATCTTATCGCTATAACTGGTCTTCCTACTTCTGTCTTTCCCCTTACAATCTGTTTTCCACACAGGAGCCCACTCTTTGAAAAATATAAATCATTTCATGTCACTCTTCTGTTCAAAACTGTCCAATACCTTCTGATCTTCCTCCAAGTAAATCCTAAGCCCCTACAGTGGCCTCTGAGGCCCTGCATGACGCAGTTCTCCACGCATCTCCTGTCTCCTCTTCCTCCGCCATAAGCCTTGCTCAGTGCATTCCCCTGACTCTGGCCCCTCACGCTTAAGGAATATTCCAGGTATACTCCTGCTCTCTCTGGATGATATGTTCTTCTTTCAGATAAACACGTTTCTCTTTTTCTCCATTTTTCTCTTCAAATGCCCCCCATCAGAGAGGTCTTCCCTAACCACTTGTCTAAATACTACTTCGCACCCTGTCCCTTTTTATTCTGTTTAACTTTGCTCCATAATCCTATAACCAACTGACATATATATGTGTTTGCTTATTGTATGTGTTTTCCCACCAAAATGTTTGCAATACAAGAGCAGGGACTGTTGTCTGTGTTGTTCACTGCTGTACCCAGGGTGTGGAACAGTGTCTAGCTACTAGTAGGTGTTCATTCCATACATGTTAAAGGTGAGTATATCAATGAATGGCTGTTTGCTCCTTTTTTTTTTATTCTGTATAAACCCCACTGAGTTTTTTAGGCTGTTTTCACTATTGTAAATTAACATTTTTAAATAGGCTTCTTTCTTTCAAGTAGGTAATGAGAAAAACATTTTGTTTTGTGATATATATGTTTTAAAGTATGAAACTTACTTTGTCATTTCCATTAGATATTTGTGTTGTATTTTTACCGACATTGTTTCATATATTAATGTTGTCTATAAACTGAACTATTGACAGGTTTTGTTTTAAAAAATTCATGTTGAAATTATAGTGCTTTGGATTAGAACATCTTTCTTCTGTGGGGGCCATTTACCTGTAGCCAATATTTTAATAATCTGATTGGAAATTATCCCAAGATTCGATGCTGTGATTTTTCTGAATATACCAATGAACACCTTGAAAACACAAGGCACTTCATATTTCTGTTAAAACTGACACTATTATATAATTTGTTCCTGTTATATGTAAAATATTTTGATGAACTTGTTTTAGTACAAGTTTACATTAAAATTGTAGCCCTTGTACAAATGTTAATAGCTTTAAAACACATACACATAAACACACATCATAATGTCTAAATATATTCATTAGGAAATGTCTTTAGAAAATGATGGAAATATAATTGCAGATAAAGCTTTTGTCTTCTGGCTATTAGTATATTTCACACATACTAATAAAAATTATTGAAGTTAATCAAATGGAAAAGAATTTTAAAACTTGAGTTAGAATGTCTTTTGTATCCTCCTCATCTCCTGCCCCCTTCAATACCTACTTTCTGGCTTGTATCTGCTTTCCAAGGAGAACCTTCTCTTTGATCATAACTGGATGAATCAGCTGACTTTACAAAATGACTGCATTTCTATGTATGGAACATACTCTCCACATAATGACCATTTCTCTCTCTCTCCTCACTTGGCTTCATTCCTCTTCTTGTATTCCCTTAATCCATCAGCTTCCACATTCTTGCTATTGTCCTGGACTTGATGATTACATTCTCTGCTGGTTGTCTTCTCATATCTCTCAGTATTGCTTAGAAATAATATAATAATGGTGTTTTTTTTCTTCAGTCTCTGATCTTTGTTATTTTCTTTCCTTTGTTCTAAGATGATTTCATCTAATCACAAACTGTCATCTGCATAGTAAATAATCACAACAATTAGGGTCTCAGTATCTAACTGTATTTATCCCGATGACTAATGACAAACTTGAATTCATTGAAAAGATTAAGGACATTATTTGTTCTCTTAAATCTTTTCTCCTCTCATTTTTCTGATCTGCATTACTCATTCCATTCCTCTGTACTTCTCCAACTTACGAGTCTGGTATAATTTCCCCCTTTTTCTCCTCTTTGTCTTCAAAATTATCAGCTTATAAATAAGAGTTATGAACAACTGCTTATAAATAACATTTTCTTTTAAATTGGTGAATGTTTAATTATAAATTGTACTGTTGGGTTCAAATCAAAACATAAAATTATTTGAAAGACCATAACTACAAATAAAACAGTGTACAAATTATAGGAAAAAATTAGCCTTAAATTACAACACTATCAAGGTAGAGCAGGCTAAAATAAAATGTTTAAATGTTATTGATATATTTTTCACTTATCTCCAAAATCTATGCATTCCTTTCATCTTGTTAACTGGAACATGTTTTTATATAAACTGTCATAATTACCTGCTACCCACTGGGTTTTAAAGTGTGTTCACTAATCCTTCTTGATTGTATAGCATTTAGAGTTTGAATCCCTTAAAAGTGTTGAACTTCATACTAGCACTGGGAGGTAAACATCATCATTCCTCACATAGGTAAGCACATGGGGCAGATTTTCTTGTCCGTGTCGCATAGCTCAGAAGGGGCACCGAAGCAGAACATAGGTTTTTCAACCCCTGGACAATTGCTAGGTTTGACTTTCCCTCAGATGTCTCTAGAGGAGATCATTCATAAAAATAAACACAAAAGCATCCACGTGGTCATTCAGGGATTAGGTGTTCTACAATGACACAGCAAATAAACACACAGTGCATTTTATTTCTCTCTCAATGTGTGTGCAAGTATATATTTGTATAGCTCCACTTTGCTTCACTGGAGTGTGATTTGAGTTTGCTCTCCTCAAGTGTTTAGTAGTTTTATCTTTATTTTTCTGGAGAAAGAGATGTTAGGGAATGTTTGGAGATTCCAGTGTTCAGGCTGTAATTCTTATTTCAATTAGGTAACCAGGTTAGATTCTATAAATCTAGCATGGAATGAAAAAGATAAGCTGAGACATCTTGGGCTTGTTGTTTACCTCCCTGGGCCCCAACTTCTTCATTTAATAAAATAAAGGAGGTAGACTCATTCATAAAAATAATAATATGATGATGATAAAACCAATAATGAATTGAGTATTTACTTTAGGCCAAATACAACGCTAAATCTTCACATTCATTATCACATTTGACATTCACAAAAATACCTTAGAAGGAGACTATTATTATTTTTGTTTTACACATGGTAAAACAGTCTCAGAGAGCTAAGTGAGCTTCCAAAGGTAACACAGCCGATGAGTGGCAGAGTGGGATTCGGCCTTTGGTTTGTTCTAACCCAAAGACTGCACTCGCAGGTCCCAGGAGGGGCTGTCCCTCACTGCTCCACCCTCCATGATTTCTAAGGTCTCCTGAAACAAGGAGTTTCATTATTTTTTTTCTAATAAACAAATATGAATTTTTTTTCCATTTTCTCATTACCTATTGAAACATTCGGGACTTGTTTACTTAATTATGAAATCAATATTTGTTGTTTAAGTTAAAGAATTAGGCAAAAGACCATTAAGAAGAAAGTCATTGGAAGTTCTTAAATTGATGTTGGATGTTGCTAAATTAAGAAAGTCCATCATTCATGGAGAACTTCACTAATAAAATTTCAATTAAAGCAAAATCACATAGTTTTATTGACTGCAATAACAAAAAATATATTCCCAACATGTTCTCATACAGTCAAATAACATTTCAACTATAGATGTTTGTAATACATGCAATTGAAAGTTTTAGATTTCTCTCCACAAATGTTTAAAATACACATTTTTTATTACTTTTTTCAGTTGAAGAATATTACTATTAAACATTTTAATCTTAAAAATGTCACGATCAATAAATCATATAAAATATTTTTTTCAATATGATGTTTAAATTAAAGAAAACTGATTTCAAAGGTATTTGAGATGATTTTTCCTGCTGGAACTGATGCAAGGATAATGGTAACCAGTATTAATATCTCATTAGCCCTTTGTTACTACATAACTAAAATCAGATTCAGAGGGCTGATACTTCTAGCCTTAAGTCTGAAGTCATTCCTTATTCTAAATGTAATCTTTATTTTCATATACTTTGATTTATATACTATTAAATTCTACTATTAAGGAAAGAAATATTTTCAAGAATATAATTTGATTTATCTATACCATTTAAATTTTTGCTTTAAAATAAAATTTAACTATATACATATATGTTAGAGAGATAAGAGAAACCATTAAGAAATAAACAAAAAAAAAATCTAAGTTGATACATACCAGGGAATTTGAATTTGGAGCATTAGTTTAAAGCATAAAAGAGTCAGGAAATTCATACTAAGAATTCTGAGTTTCAGTTTACAAATCAAGAAAGGATAAAATAGTGAAAATATGGTCAAATCTACCAATTAATAATTTAGGGTTTAAATTTGTTTTATTCATAATTGCTTTTGAAGAATTTCTGTTGCATTGGTACTTAAAGATGATATTCAATAGTAAATAAAACATAATTTGTTCCCCAAAATATGAATTGATCTTAATATATGCACCCATGTCAAACACTTAAAGCCATTGTAAAGTGCTGCAGCAGACCAAGAAAATAACACAGTTGCTTATAGAAAAATGTTATTAATGATTAAGAAATACTTGCAAGATATCTTTTCAAGTATCTGCATCTTCAACAGCTTCTTATTAGCCAAAGCCCCATCCATTAGGCTTTCACGTCATTGTTCATCACTAACTTAGGCCTAACTCCAAATTTCCATCTGGTTTCAGCCTTTTGAGAAAGGTTTAGTCCACATATGAGTCTCAGAGATCATTGGCTGTGTTCACACACGGTTCAAACTACACGGGGACCTAAGAAGGGTCCTTGCCCCTCTTTCTGGGCACTATTCTACTTACTTTTTCTCCTCATCAGGATCTAAAAGTCCTGCAAACTCAACTCATATTTACAGACAATTTCCACCGTGATACTCCTGAGCCTTCTTTCTTAGACTAGAAAGATAATTCTCCGGAAAAGATCCATGACAGAAAAAGATGATGGAAAGGAAATATGTGCTACTAGAAGTAAAGGTGCCTGGGAAATTCAGAAGCTCAGGACAGTGGGGAATTTAAGCAACAGCATCTGGTAGAAGCAAGTGTTTGTCATCAACCCTGAGTGAGCAGGCTGGGAAAGGACCCACACCTGTAGCAGCTGCCCCAGTTCAGAAATCACTTAAAAAGGATTCCTCAGAAGGGGAAATGTGATAAAAATGGGTTACTATGTGAGATGATGGATATGTTAATCTGCTTCACTATAGTAACTATTTTATTATCTCTACATATCCCAAAAGAGCATGTGGTGTACGTTAAATATACACAATAGAATTTATAAAAAACAAGGGAAAATTCAAACTGGGAAGCAAGAGTTACAGACTGGAGGGATAGCAGAGGATGAAACAGAAGAAGAAATATGAGTCTCAGGAACAAAAACTTCAAGCAGAACTTTATAGTTGAGAAAGGAAAGGACGCAACAGAAAGGATCAACTTAAGTAAAGACATTTTGGCTTTTGCTGAAGAATTTTCGTCATCGTCTCTCTCACCTTTTTTTTTATATAACCCCAATTCTATTTTCCACAAATATAAATTTTAATAGAAAATAAGAATGGATTTCAAATGAGAAAATGTTTCTACATCTGGATAAAGGTGAATTTTGTCCTTGAAATATTATGTTCTCTTTAGTGTAATCAAAGAGTGAATAAAATCTTCTTTTGAAAGGAAACCACAGTAACAGTCTTTTTTTTTCTTCACAAAAGGGAATTCATTCCATCAGTCTTGATTCATTAAAGCAGACTGAAACTGTACCTACTTTGTCTCTGTTGACCTTCATCTTTGAATGAGGCTTTGTAAGCTCTTAAATGAATTTCTCCTTAGATTTTTGGTATCAGTTGCAATTTCCAGGAATTAATAAAAAAAAAAAGAATACTTTGAGAGAGAATCAGAAACAGAAAATTGAGGAAGCCCTATGTCTTTTTCTTCAGGATATTACTGAACAGTGGAATGAGCGCTGAATGAGAACCAGAATTTATGCTGAAGTCCCAGGTCTGAAGCTTCCTAGCTGTTTGACCCAAGGCAGGTCACTTAAGCTGTCTGAGCTTTTGCTTCCTCACCTGGGGAGTGAAGCTAATCATGCTCACCAATTCAAAAAGTAAATAACATACAAATGGTTAATAAACACATAAAGTGTTCAGCTTAATTAGTAATCAAATATTAATGAATACAATTAAAATATCTATAGAATGAGCAATGATCTCTCCAAATATCCAGTGTTGATGAAGGCTAAATGAGACAGGCACTTTCATGCTCTATCAGAAACAAAATGTAAGTGTGTACCAGGAAACTTAAAAATGCTCATTTAATTTAACCCAGCAAATCTCTTTCTAGGAATGTATCTCAAAGAAATCATTTAAAAAAACATGGACTATGCTTTATTCACAATGATAGTTATAAAAATTATAACAGTGAAAAGTCTGAATTTGGAAAAAAATTTAAAAATAAAACTCACCATAAAGTGTATACAACAAAACATTATAATGCAATATATGTATATCAACAAGTACATGTGTGGGGTTTAGAAAACAGTTTTAACCTATTTCAGTGGCGTCATCAGTGACTGAATATGAAATATCCTTATATTTCTTTTTATATTCCAATTATAACTCAAGTCCCAAACAGTGTGTAAGTCAAAAGTTCATCCTGCTCACAGAGTTCCTAGAGCTCTTCTCGGAATTTCCGACATCACCAGCCCACACTTGCTCCGGGCGAGCCTCTCAGCTGTTTTCCAGCTCCCTTGGCTCCCACAGCCACTCGGCTCCCTTGGATGCAGATGGTCTTCCACCAGAACAACCAGTGACTGTGACTGAAGCACCCCTCTGGCCCTGTGGAAGAGGCACTTCCTCCTCTGTTCCCCCAGTACAACTGAGAAGAACTGGGACATTTATTGTGTCTCTCTGAGAACTGAGGATTAAGAGAAGTGCAGCCCAGAAGGCAACTGCTTACTGTTGCTGCTGAAAGTGGCCATGCTGAGCATCCCAAACTCAGCCTTAATAACTCAGCAGAACCCAACAGGATCACACATGACAAGCGGCTCTCAGCCTTTATCAACAGGACTCTCTATACATCAGAAATGAAGCATAATCCAAGCCCACCAACTATGTGCTCACACCCCAAGAGAGAAGATGCTGGCCTTCATGCCTGCCCAGGCTGATTGGGAAAAAAATCATGGTTTGGGTGTGCAAAGTCATAACAGGTAACCAAAATGTTTGTACCCCCATAATATCCCAAAACAAATAAATAAATAGATCATATAGCAAGCAAAAAAAAAATCCATTGCCTTTGGGATAATCTTATTTCCTACTAATGCCATCTGTCTGGCTCCTATAGCTAGGACCAGAGCTTAGCCTACTTCTCAAAGTTTGGGTAAGTTTTCAATCTTAAATAACACCAATAGTCTCATCAATGTGGTGCTCTGCAAGGTCATTCCAGCACCTTGTTTGGAGTGGCAAACAGATTAGATTTGAATATCTCTCCCACCATAGTTGAAATCCTGGTCTCCAACAAGAGGATTGTTAGACAAAAAGTAGAGGGAAGCACTATCTAAGGTAGGAGCTTCTAAGCTAAGGACCATATTACCTGTAAAGCTACAAATATTTTCTATCTGGCCCTTTGAAGAATACGATTGCTAAGTCCTCAGCTCAGGTCAGGAAATGTAGCCTGAGGTTAGGAGCCAGAAAGCTAGCCCCCTGGTGAATAAGCCAAAGCAACTAAGCTGAACTGCACCAGAGAATTATTAGACCCAATAAAAGGGAATCAAAAAAGAGAGCAAGATGAAAGAAGGTGAAGCAGGAGATCCAGCAGCTCACTCTGTAAACACCCAACTGACTTCACAGGGTCAGATATGTGACTGAGAGAGCAGATGAAGCCCCACTACAAAAGGTGATGATATGCTGCTCTGAACACCAGGTGACCAGGATAAAGAGAGGACTTCGGTAATGCAATTAATACATCTGTTTGGAGACTGGGGGAGATTTGGAGGGGAGTCCAGAATTCCATCTTCTGAGGCATTTCTGTGACATGTGACTTGTCTGCACCTAGCTTCCATTGCAGTTCCAAGGGGACATCTACCATGTTTAGCACTGCACACAAAATGGGTGGGTACACAGTACCTTTCCCTATTTTTCAGAAATCAATTTAGTTTATATTTTGGCACCTCTCTCTGCCTTTTTCCTCAGGTTGGCTCTGTATCCCTCCAGAGGATCAACTTTGCACATGGACAATAGCTGGGTTGAAGGGAGTGCAAGAGGTCTGGACCCCCCACTGTTGTTCCACACAGTTAGACATTCAGTTGTCTTTTATTTCTGTCTGCAAGTTCATTACAGATCCAGCATCAACCTCTGCTATTTTTTCTCAGCTGTTAAGAATAAAGGACTCATTCTCTTCCCCTGCCATGTTGGAGAACTAGAAACTTTATGAGGCCATCTGGGGTCTTATGTTACTAGGCACATTGTAGAAACTGTTTCTTGGGATTTGCCTCATCCCCAGGGATCTACTAAGAAATCAACTAAGAAAATGGGCCACGAGTTCCCCCTTCTTTCAGACCCGACCAGCCTGCTGGGGGTTCTGCTCCTGCACATACCCCGGGGGAGGGAAGGGATGAGGCCCGCTTCTCACAGGCAGCCTTTTAGCTTCCCTCCCAAATGACCCCTCCCCTTAGTCAAAGGAATACTGGTTTCTTTTTTCCCTAAAATTTGAAGACAAAAAGACTGATTCATCATATTTTTCTCTCAAATCTATCGTTTGCTACCCTTAGTCCTTTCTATTACTGGCAGGGCCTGAACTTTTGAAACTTAAAGCCAGAAATATCTCTTCCTCTGCTGCTTTTTGCCAATACTTTCTTTCCCTAAAGCAATGAGTCTGGAATAACTTCTCACCTT
>CAUYSK010051336.1:0-11422 GCA_963575035.1 Avahi laniger | reverse complement strand
GGCTAATTTTTTCTATATATTTTTAGTTGTCCAATTGATTTCTTTCTATTTTTAGTAGAGACGGGGTCTCGCTCTTGCTCAGGCTGGTTTTGAACTCCTTAGCTCAAACAATCCGCCCGCCTCAGCCTCCCAGAGTGCTAGGATTACAGGCGTGAGCCACTGCGCCCGGCCAATACTAATTTCTTTAATTATTATCTGTCTCCCCTTACTAGACTATAAGCTCAAGGTGATCAGGGGCTTTTCTTCTTTGGTTTACTGTTATATTTCTAGAACCTAGAATTGTGCCTGGCACATAGTAAGTGCTTAATAAACAATTGTTGAATGGCTAGACAGATAGATACATGGAACATATTTGATTGCCTAGGAACAGACATTGAAATTTAATGATGGATATTTCACAAGTAATCGAATGAATAAATTGTCAATAAAAGTTATAGAAAAAGCAACTGGCCTTTTTTGGGGGGGGGAATGTGAATATAGATACTCACCATCATCATACAACTAATTAAGCAAATATGTGCCCAAATAGACTAAAATGTGGATGAATTAGAGCAAGTAATTTTTTACAACTCTAAAAATATAGCTGAATTTTCTTCTAATTTCTCAATGGGAGAGAACTTTCTAATCTAAAAAACAGTGGAAAATAAAATGATCAATATGTTTCAATTCACAAACACTGTTAATTTCTTTAGGGTATTTATTTACTTAGATATTACTTGCTTGTTTTTGCATTTTCAGGGAAATACAAATTAAAACCACAATGAAATACCACTATATTTTAGAATAGCTAAAAAATCCAAAAAAACAAAACCTCAAACCAGAAACAACTGGTGCCAAACAACAATATCAAGTGCCAACAAAGATGGAGGACAACTGAAACTGTCATACAATCCTGATGGGAATATAAAATGGTAGAGCCATTTTGGAAAACAGTTTGGCAGTTTCATGTGAAGTTAATATATACATAACCATGCAACCCAGCAATATTGCTTCTAGGTATTTACCCACGAAAAATGAAAATTTATATTTAAACACTTGTATTAAATGTTTACAGTGGCTTTATTCATTATTGACAAAAATTAAAAATAACCTGGATGTCCTTCAACTGGTATATGAATAAACAAAATGTGGGATTCCATTTAATAGAATACTACTCAGCAATAAAAAACGTAGTAACATAGATGTCTCTCTCAAACGCTTTAAGCTCACTGAAAGAAGCCAGATTCAGAAAGCTATATTCTGTATGATTCTATTTATGTGACATCCTAGAAAAGGCAAAACTATAGGGATGGAAAACAGGTGGTTGCCAGAGGCTAGAGGTGGGAGAAGGGTTGATTATAAAAGGGCATGGGGAAATTTTTTGGAGGTGATGGAAATATTCAGTATTTTGATTGTGATGCTGGTTAACTGACTATATGCATTTGTGAAAAATCATAGAACTTTATGCTAAAAAGGGTGAATTTTATTGTATGTAAATTATGCCACAATAAACCTGACTTTTAAAAAAGAACAAAATCAAAAAGTAAGCAAAATAGAAAAGTGTTTAAAACAAACATGACAAAGTATTCATATTGTTAATACATAAGCAGTGCATAAAAATTGATAAGACAAACACTAGTTATTAAATAACAAAGGAAAACAATGTTCATTCTCACTGGTAATCAACTCAATAGAAATTAAAGTAAGTACATTGAGATACAATTTCCCCATAAATTAGCATTTTTATTCTCATTCCCCATTGCCTTTTTAAAAATGTTAATACAAAATACTTGTAACAGTATATAGGGATATATACGCTCATATAATTTTGGTGAGAGTATAAATTGGTTCAAGACTTCCAGGGAAGCAGTCTGGCAAGTCTATGTCAAGAGATTAAAAAGTGTTCATGCTTTTTGTTCCGGAAATTTCACCTCTGGGAATCTATCCTAGGAAATAAACCAAGTTGTGAGAATAGTTGTAGATATGAAGATGGTTGGCACAAATTATTTATAGTAGTAAAAAGTTTGAAACAACCTAAGTGCTTACATTAAGGTAATAGAAAAATTATGATTTATCCATATGAAGAGACAGTATAAGGTAATCATTGAGAATGACATTTTTTTAAAATTTTCTAAATATAGAAAAAATGGTATGAAATAATGTTAAGAATAAAGAATAGTATAAAATGTATAAACTCAATTGTGTAAAAGTATTCATACATAAAAAAAATTCAAGAAGACAATTTGCTAACCTGTTGATCATAGTTATCTATGATAGCTGATTTTGTATTCTTTCTTACTGGCTTCTATTTTTTCTTAAAAATACTTTAAAAATGTTATAAAATAAGCAACCTAAGGTTATGTAGACTCAGCAGATATCCCTGACCTTGGTTTACCGTCTTGGAAATTGACTGCACTTGTGTTTTTTTGCTTTCTAAAGCCATAAGCCATAACATTTTGAAATAAAATACAGTGTCATTAATGTTTGGAATATATTAGAGGTTTACTTAGAAATTAAATTATGATTCTGTTTATACTCCTTAAATTTCCAAACTTTTGAATCTGAGATTTAAGAGTCTCTAAACCTCACTGTCCAATAAAATAGCCACTAGCCACTGTGGCTATTGAGCACTTGAAATGTGGCCAGTCCTAATTGAGAGGAGCTGTAAATATAAGATACCCACCAGATTTTGAAAATTTTCCAATTAAAAAAATGTAAAATATATTGTTAATAATTTTTATATTGATTACATGTAGAAATAACATGTTGTATATATAGGTTAAATAACATGTTATTAAAATTACTTTTACTTTTTTTTTTTACTTTTTCAATATGGTTCCTAGAACATTTAGAGTTACATATGTAGCTTACATTTTATTTCTATTGGGCAGCAATGTTCTAAAAATTGTTTTTAATCTAGCTGATGAGCCTTGTTTCCTCTCTCATGTTCACACATGAATAAACAATATAGAATCTTCCCTCATTCCCATACTAAGGTAAAATGCTATTCATCCTGCACTTTTTGGCTGCTGTTTCCTCAGGTGGCGGTACCTTTCTTCACCTTAATACAGATTTAAATACTACTCGTCCTTAGACCCAATTAAAATGCTGCTGTATCAGCGAAGCTTACTGCAATAATCAGGGATCTTATTTGGCAGCATGCAATAGAAACCACATTAAGTACTTCAAGGAAATAGATATTTCTCTTTCTCCTGTTTGCAGAGGTGAACAGTCCTGGACTAGAGCAGCAGCTTCCTGACATCATCAACAGCCAGGCTCTCTTTGCCTTTCTGCCTCACTATCCTTGGGTGTGGGGCTTTTGTATTCACGGTCACTTTATAGTCACAAAATGGCTGCCCCAACTCCAGCCATAAATCTGCTTTCTAGGTAGGAAGAAGAAAAAGAAAGTAACAAGGAGGAAGGGAGCCATCTGTAATAGGAAAGCAAATTTTTGGAGAAATCTTCAGCAGACTTTCACTTGGATCTCATTGGCTAGCATTGTGTCAAATGATACCTAGTTTACAAGAGAGAGAAAAATATAGTTCTTTTTGTTTTTGCTGTTGTATTTTTGCTGTTGTTGCTTTTTGCTCTTGTTGTTCTTTGGTTTTTGTTTTTTTGCTGAACACATTGCTGCAAGGATATGTTAGAAAGGTGTCTACCCAAAGTAAGTCAGCAAAAATCTCAGTCAATGTAGGTTTATTAAGCCAAAGTTGAGGATGTGCCTGGGAAAAACACAAACCACAGACAAACCTGTGGTGGTTTGTCTGAAAGGGCGTTTGGGAGTTTCAGTATTTAAAGAGGGATACGGCATACAGAAAGGAAAAAGGAAGGGGCGGGGTGGGTATCAAGACAAAATGGTTACATTCTTCTAGGACTCAGGAAAATCTACATTTTATATGAGACAAGGTAAATGTTAGAAGAGAACAAGGGAGTGAAGGAAGTATCAATTATGTAGATTTTCCTGCATAGGTGGAAGAATGTCTGATCCTGTCTTATCTCTGTCCTGCAATTGGTCAGATAAACTTGTGATTCATTATTAGTGTCAAGTCAAACAGACTTTAGTTTTAGGAAGCAGACGTAGCCTGCTGACCTAAAATTACAATTTGCATGTCCTTGCTTATGGGAGGCCAGCAAGGAATTCCTTAATGAATGATCTGTGGGGCCAGTCCTTCATGGATGTCTGAGGCCTTTACCTTCCCTTTTGTATAAGGAGTTGGAGAGGGGGTCCTGAGATTTTTATTTTCTTTTACAAAGGAAAGGGGGCAGAGGTCCCATTAGTGCCTGCCCACAACTTCTTTGATTTTCTTAGTCAAAATGTATTTCCCTGAATGGTGCTGGATAAACACTAAAAATTGTTACTATTTTTGCTCCCCCCTTCCTAGCTTCCACAGGGACTTTGTTCTCCCATAAACATAGTTTTTCTTCTAGCAAAAAACACAACAGTTTATCACATTTTGGATTTTCTTAATTGCATCATATTTCAGTCTTGCCTCTAGAGACTTTTCATTCATTGCACACAATGCCTGGAGTCTAAGAGCTCTTCAGGTCCTGAATGTTTAAGACTTGAAAAAAAAATATTGGTTTCTAAATGCACAAAGAAAACAATATCAAAAATCATTAAATATTTAGTTAAACATCTACAAAATATATAGTTATTCTCAATATATTGTTAGATTTAGTATTCACAAAAATGTTATCTATGAAATATATTTGTAGATTATGATCTTACATGATGATTGTACTGAAATCATAGCTAACCAGAAATTAAATGATTTATTCCTAGCTTTAGTGGACATTACAATTGCCTCCCCACATCCTTTCCAGATAGATTATCACTCCAAGCCTTTCTCAGTACCTGTAATTCTAAGTGACTGAGTGAGCTGAAAATGGACATGTCTAAGCCGTTCGAACCAATGAAATATGAGTAGGAGTGTGCTGGCTCCTTCTAGAAGTAAATAAGGAAGGATTTTGCCCTAGACTAGATACCTAGACTTAGGACAAAGCCCACACTGTGGTGTGCAGGGCAAAGAGAAAAAACATTGATCTGAGCCTTTGAAAATATGATGAATCCACTGAATCAACAACCCCGAAGTCTGCCCTTCCTCTGGACTTTCAGTTATGTGTGCTGGTGAAGCTCAGTGTTCTCTTTAGTGCAAACCCATTATAACAAATCACATATTTAGGGTTTAAGAATAGCACAGATGTCATAATCTCATCCTCTACTTTATTTGAAGGAAAATGAGGCTCACAGATTTAAGTAATTTACTCAGGGGTTGCTGTATTAGTTTATCAGGGCTGCCGTAACAAAATACCACAAACTAGGTGGCTTAGACAGCAAGAATTTCTTTCTTCAAAGTTTTGGGGACTAGAAGTCCAAGATCAAGGTGTCAGCAGGTTTGGTTTCTTCCGAGGCCTCTCTCCTTAGTTTGCACATGGCCGCCTTCTCACTGGTCCTCACATGACCTTTCCTCTGTGTGCACAAGTCCCTGGAGTCTCTCTCTGTGTCCAAATTTCCTATTCTTACGAGGGCCCACCCGAACCATCTCACTGAAACTTAATCACCTTTTTAAAGGTCTTACCTCCAGATATTTAACATATCACATTCTGAGGTATAGGAGGTTAGGGATTCAACTTGAGAATTTTGTAGTGACACAATTCAGCCCATGACAGTTATATGTGTTTTCTTACCACGTGCTAGAGCTCAGATTAGGACCCACATTTCCTGACTCTCAGCTGCACTATCTTACTACAGGGAAAGGAATTCTGGATTTTTGTGTAATATCTGTATGGATTATGATGAAAATTTTTAGCAGTATTAAAGGTAGCATTTAGAAGGGGGTGGAGATGGGGGTTCAGCAGCGGCAAAGCTGGAAGGAACGTGGAAGCTCCAAAAAAAGCCTGAGATGACCACTCTAGAACCCAATTATGTATAGAGGGAGTTTTTATTGTATGATCCAGAAAAATGGAACATATCTAGACTATTCAATAATTGAGGATTGGTTTGGTAAATCATGGTATATCTGTCTATACTATACAGCCTTAAAAATTATAAAGTTGGTATATATTTCTTAACATGAAAAGATAAACATGATAAAATTGGGGAAATGACAGTCTTTTCAATAAATGGTCCTGGAAAAAATGTATATCCACATGTAAAGGAATAAAGTTAGAAGCTTACTTTATACCATATACAAAAATTAACTCAAAAAGGATTAAAGACCTATTAAATGTAAGACCTAAAAGTGTGAAACTCTTAGAAGAAAATATAAGAAAAAAGCTGTAGGACATTGAATCTGGCAATAATTTTATGGATACAACACCAAAAACAGGTAACAAAAGCAAAAATAGACAAATAGGACTACATCAAACTTGAAAACTTCTGTACTTCAAAGGAAACAATCAATGGAGTGAAAAGTCAACGTACGAAATGGAAGAAAATGTTTGCAATTATATACCCAATAAGGTATATAATTTTCAGAATATAGAAGGAATTTTACAACTCGACAAAAATAAATGACCTGATTTAAAAGTAGGCAAAGGACTTGCATAGACAACTCTCCAGAGAAGATATACAAATGGCTAACAAACATATGAAAAGATGCTCAACATCACTAATCATAAGAGAAATGAAGACCAAAACCATGACGACATACCACCTTACACCCATAAGGATGGCCAATATCTGAAGAACAGAAAATAAGTGTTGTGTTGGCAAGGATGTTGAGAAATTGAAACCCTTGTGCAACTGTTGGTGGAAATGTAAAATGGTACAGCCACTGTGAAGACAGTATGGTGGTTCCTCAAAAAATTAAAAAATAAAATGACCATATGACTCAGCAGTCCCACTTCTGGGTATATATCCAAAAGAATCCAAAGCAGAATTTTGAAGAGATATTTGCACACTCGCATTTATCACAGCATTATCACAATAGTCAAGTGGTGAAAGCATCACAAGTGTCCACCAACAGGAACGAACAAAGAAAATGTGGGATATACATCCAATGGAATAATACGCTGTCTTAAAAGAGAAGGAAATCCTGTCACGTGCTATAACATGGACGAACCTTGAGGACATTATGCTAAGGGAAATAAGCCAGATACAAAAGGACAAGTACTATATGATTCCACTCATATAAAGTATCTAAAATGGTCACAATTTTAGAAACAGAAAGTTGAAAGGTGGTTGCCAAAGGCTAGGCAGAGAGGGAATTAGTGTTTAGTGGATATAGAGTTTCAGTTTTGCAAGATGAGAAAATTCTAGAGATTTGTTGCACAACAATGTAAATATACTTAACACTGCTGAATTGTACGCTTACAAATGGTTAAGATAGTAAATCTGTGTTTTCTATAACAGTACAATAAAAATAGATTATACAACTCTGGTATGTTTCGGTTTAAAAACATACATATATATATGTAGATATGCAATTAGTGGCAGTATACACATAAAACTGTTAGTTCCAGGCACTTACAGAAAATTTTTCCCTCTTTGCTTTTTTTCCCTTAAAAATTTAAATAAAACTGGAAAGTCTGTGTATTGAACACTGAGAAAGGTCTCCATATCTAGGGGTCGAATGTGGGGAATTTTTTTGGTCAATGCAGCAAAGTGGTCAAACTTTGGACACAAAAACTGAGCACCCGTTGCCGCACCGGGGGCTCCCGCCCTATGCACCACAGATTTCTCACTGCTTTTCCTCAGGGGTTGGCACCCAGCCTGCCCCCTCCTTTCAGCGCTGCGTAAGGAAAGTGTTTTATTAAGTTCTTTCTTCCACCGTTTCCAGCCGCTGTGGGGAGCAAAGCGCACCCTCGCGTGTCCGGGTCCGGATGCTGACCCGGGCCGACCGGCACGGAGAGCGCGGCTGTGCAAGGCCCGCGCGAGTGGGGCGGCCGAGCACAGCGGCCCAGGGGGACGCCCCGGCCCCCATCGCCAGCAGTTAGAGTTCTCCGGAAACGTCCCTTCCTCGCTGCTCCCCACCGCGAGCGCGCAGCCTTGTCTCCAGTGACAGCCTCTGAAGATCGCGTGAGCGGCACGGCCGAGGGGAGCGAGCGCCTCACCCGCACCACCCACTCTGGGAGCGGCCGCGTCCCGGCGCCGGACGGTCGTTCAGAGAAGCGCCCTGCGCTTCAGAGAAGTCTGAAGCTTGCTGGAGTTGTTTAATGACCACCTTCCGCCAACTTCTGTCGTGCGGAGCCCAGGCTGAAAAGCGAGTCATCACATTCCCACTGTGGCCAAGGCGTGGCACGGGAGTGGAGTTGAGCTTCGGCCAGACCTCTGCTCTCCCGGCCCTGGTCCCCACCCTCGCCGCGCTGGCCCGAGGAGCGAAGTGGCAGGGCGCTGGGAGGGGAGGCGGCCCGTCAGGAGTGAGTGCGACTTGGAAGCACTGGAGAGCTGGCGGCTGCTTTAGCATAAGCAGGAACTCCCAGAAATGAAAACGTGTGGCTGTTTTTTTTTTCCTTAGACCTTGGGAAACCAAGTGATAAAATGACAGAGTAACCCAAATGAAACTCTCCCTGAAGCACTGCTAAGTTTAATACTAATTGTAGATTCTAGGAAGAGTCTATTTGATTTTCAGTGCCCCAAGTGTTGCCATTTTTGCTTAGTGAGATAAATGGAGGCAATGAAACCGGTTAAGTTCTTGCGTGGGAAGAGTCTGAGTTCTCACGTGCTTTCAGTTGTTTTGAGTCTTTTGATTATCCCAATGTTGACTGACACTGGAAACTTGTTTCCATAATTGAACAATTTACCTTTATTAGTGACTAGGAATTACAAGGTAAATGTCAGATCAGTAGTATAGAAATTAAGTACAGATTTGCCCTAAGGCAATTTTGCTTTTATTGGTTAACAGTATGTGAACAGTAAAGATTGCTTGAATATAATTATGCAAATGGAGCTACTGCTATAGGATTCAAATGGACTCTTTGTAGGAAATAAATCTGTGGTCATTTACAGCAAATATTTAATGAACTTCCAGTCTCCTACTGGCTAGGAACTTCACAGGATGAAGATGATACAATCAACACAAATTTATTGAGTGACAACTCTGTGTGGGATACTGTTCTGATCACCTCCTATTCACCCCGTCATTGAAGGAGGGATTTTCCACCCTAAATGTTATGAGATGGCAGAACACACAGCCCCCAACACTGGACAGATGAAACTGACAGCGGTTTATTAATCACATATACTTACAGCCTAGGGAAGGACACAGCACACCATGCAGAGTCACACCAGGTTTCACTCAGGAGTAGAGTGGGACAAGCATGGGCTACGGGAGGCAGGCTTTGCAGTGACCAGAGGCTGGAGTGACCCCTGGTTTCCATGGGAAATTTCATGGGCTTGTTTAAATAATTTCATGGGCTGGCAGGGAAGTAGGCTCCATTGGGTTGAGGACCAGGTGGAGCACAGTTGGTTCAGCTAACAGGGGAATCAGCCAGGTGAGGAGCCTTCCCCGCTGGGGAGGGCATATCTGGCAAGAGCCGAGGAACTCACAGGCTTTTGGGGTTCCATGAGGCTCAAAGATGTCAAGGCAGCACAGGAAATTTTAGGTTTTACACTGTGGATACAAAAGAAGAATAAGATATGTTTCTTGACTGCGAAGAGCTTGAATTCTCTAGGCTGGAGTGGGGTGGGGATTGGGAGCCTGGGGTGTCAAATTGTTACCATACATGGTTCTAACTGAAAGCACAGGAAAATCTGAGCATATAGAATAAATTAAGTATGGTAATTGGGCAGATAGACTTACGTTAAATTTGTAATTTTAATTGTTGTAAACACTTAAAATATACCACAATTTTAATGTCCTTTTCAGCATTTATGTTTAATACACCAGGACCCTTAAAATGGAAGTGGCCCTGGTGTCCTTTAACTTCTGGGAAGCCCTGCTTGCCAGACTGTGGTCCTGTGCTCCCTGTGGTCCTGTCCTGCCAGAATCTGGTTGGCTGTTCAGTGCTCACCTCTCCCCAGTTCATGCTGAGCATTTCCATCTCTGTACTCCTGGGGCACTTTGGGCTTGTTCTCTCCTGTGAAGCATTTGGTACTTAATGCTCCAGCCAAATGAGCTACCCAGCATGTACAGGCAGCCAGAAACAGAAAAAGAAGTTTCCAAATTACTGAAGGGAGCATTATGTTCTTTCCAGTACAGGGTAGTCATTTTCAGATTGTCCAGTATGAATGTATACCCCTGAAGATATTTATCAGGGACTTGTTTCACCTCTTGTACTTGGCAACCAAAGCGCAAAGATACATACTCACATGTCCTTAGGTTTGTTCTAATTTTATATCCCAAATGGCCTCTAAGAGAAAAGATAAAGGAGTGTTCTTTGGCTCGAGAAAATTCATTATGACTTAACTTTTTCTTCCCTAATGAATTACTATGTTCTGTGTATTATTTATTTGTGATACATCAAATAGTTTAGCTGGTAAAATATAGAGAGAAAGAAACTTCATCATATCTTCAGAAATCAATCAACACTAATAACAAAGGAAAACTTTAAAAATGAGAGAGAGAAGAAAAAACCTTTCTCTGGATACAGTTCTCTCAATTGATAGCAACTAAGTCCAAAAACTATAACATAAAATGGTTAAAATTCTCTTGGCAAGAAAGGACCTTGTTCCAGAGTAAATGGCTGGACAGATTAGCCCAAAGAGTTCCAGTACAACCAAATTAATAGTTTGCTTTTCTGGGGGTAGATGTGCATAAACATCACATTAGCCATTCTGAGAACTATTTGCAGATTTTAAAACAACTGTGATCACTTTGATGATGGCCCTGTGGATGGTGATGTTCTCAGATCTGGACATCAGGAAATCTTTAAGTATGTACTAGATCAGTTAGAAGGAAACCATGCTGACCTTAGAAGGGATTATGAGTTCAATTGACACCTTAGTAGGAAAACGAAATATCCAAAGTCTGTTAATGACTCAGTAAAGCATATAATGTCCTGGAACAGGGAATCACTGTACTGTACATTCTTGCAGGAGGTGTAACATTTCAGATGTGTTCTTTCAGACTGGAGTTATTTGGGAAATGAGTGCATAAAAATCATAAGACTGAGACAAATCATCACTCACCCTGAAGAAATTCTGATTTCATCTTTGGACTGTGGTTTTCTTTAGAACCCTGAACTGCTTTTGAATCATAATGTGTGCTTAAAACCTACCAAGTTGGCCGGGCACGGTGGCTCATGCCTGTAATCCTAGCTCTCTGGGAGGCTGAGGCGGGCGGATTGTTTGAGCTCAGGAGTTCGAGACCAGCCTGAGCAAGAGCGAGACCCATCTCTACCAAAAATAGAAAGAAATTAATTAGACAGCTAAAAATATGTAGAAAAAATTAGCCGGGCATGGTGGCGCATGCCTGTAGTCCCAGCTACTTGGGAGGCTGAGGCAGTAGGATTGCTTGAGCCCAGGAGTCTGAGGTTGCTGTGAGCTAGGCTGATGCCATGG
>CAUYSK010051331.1:0-88608 GCA_963575035.1 Avahi laniger | reverse complement strand
ACAACCCAAGTGCTCATCAATATATGAGTGGATTAATAAAATGTGGTATATGTATACCATGGAGTACTATTCAGCTATAAGAAACAATGGTGATATAGTACCTCTTATATTTTCCTGGATAGAGCTGGAGCCCATTCTACTAAGTGAAGTATCCCAAGACTGGAAAAAACAGCACCACGTGTACTCACCAGCAAATTGGTTTCACTGATCAACACCTAAGTGCACATATAGGAATGACATTTATCGGGTGTCGGGCAGATGGGAGGGGGGAGAAGGGGTTGGGTATGTGCATACATAATGAGTACAATGCACACCATCTGGGGGATGGACACACTTGAAGCTCTGACTGGGGGGGAGGCAAGGGCAATGTAACCTAAACATTTGTATCCCCATAATATGCAGAAATAAAAAAAAAAAAAGAAAGTACTATTCAATAAAACTACTGACTTTATGTGTGTTTCAATTGTAAAGACTTCTTAAATGAGTCTGAGGCATTTTGCCTGACATTTCTACTGAGGGCAGAAATAAGTATCTCAGAAAATACATTGTCTGAGATCTGTTTCAATTTTAAGAATCTGAAATTAATGCTTACTTTGATAAATTCCTGAATGCTGGTTTAAAAAGTATTCCTTTTCTAGCTCTGTTCTCTTCTCCCCTCTCTAACTTAAAATGTCAGATCCTGGGAATAATGTGCTCTTGCTGTACTGGGGCCCTGGTCATGGATCCCTAGTTTTTCTTCCCTCCTTTTTCATTTTTCAGCAGTGACTTTTCCCTCCCTCTAATCTGCAGGATCAAAGGAGAGCCTAAAAATGCACTCATCTTTCTGGATAGGATTAAATGGCTCTGTTAGCCAAGTGGGATGAGTAGAAAGAGCTCTTCAATGTTTAAATGTACTACTGAGTACCTGTAAAGTTACATACTTGTCAGGAATTTAGAGTAGCTTAATGTCTGTTTGGCAGCATAAATTCTGCAACAATCTGGTGGGGAAACATGTTCTGTACATGGTTTGTGTGTCTGTAGAGTACAAAGGCAGATGGACCCAAGCCAGTTATGCAGTTGATATGTTAAAGGTATATGCCAAACTAAGCTAGTCTTAAAGACTTGGCATGAACTTCTTGGCGTGAATAAACAAGGATGAAGAAAAAAGATCTCTACGTTCTTAGATCTGTTATATATGCTTAAAGTGGTTACTACATGGAGCACATCCGTGGAGTCTATCATATTCCAAGTTTTCATTTTGGAAGAAAATGGAAAAATTGAGCAATTCATATTGTTAATTTTAAAATTAGCCTAGGATTATTTTTTTTCCTAGAAATGTAATAATTTGTTTATGGAAACCTTTAAATGAAAACCTTTGGCTTCAGGCACATATGTTGTTCATGTGGATGATGGTGAGGCTGCCAGATAGGTATAAGGGGGTCCCCTGTCAGTGACCTACAATTATAGATCTCTTTTCATGGTTTTCAGAATTAGAGGAATCATACTATTCTTTCACAGCTAGTATTTTTAAGTTTTAAATTATTTTATTTGAGGTTGTATCTTTCTTTAGTTGCTTATGCAAGCTTTTTTACTAGCCTTATTATACCAAGAATTAATGTTTATATATAATTTATTATACCGAGAATTAGGGTTTAAAGGAGGACTTGTTGATCTTTTTAGAAAGTCTGAGAACCACAGAATAAATTTTTCTCTTACGCAACTCACTGACGGAAATATGATTGAGACAGAAGAGTGGGTAAGATCACGGGTTTTAGAGTCAAATAGGTCTTAGTTCAAATCCAAGCAACATCACGTTTTAGTTATGTGTCCTGGGAAAGTTATTTAACCTTTCTAAGTCTCACTGCCACATCTATCAGATAGGGATAATACCAATTCCACAATGTTGCTGTGAGGACTAATTGAAACAATACACAGGCAAAATGGTACCCGGTCCACAGTAAGTGCTCAATAAATTATACTCAACAGCGGGAAGACATTGATTGAATTGGTAGTGGAATCAAGGTGGTACTTCTGTATACAGATGGAAGGAAGCAAGAAAACTGCAGAAAGTTACCACTTTTAATATAATTTCTATACACTTGCATATAATGTAACATTCTGTCTTTGTTGCCTTGCTTAGCGTCATGTTTTCAATATGGTCTGTATGACTGAAATCCAATCAGGAGGAAAACCATAGCACTCTATGACCTTCCCTTCCCTTGGCATATTGCAGATGAATGATACAAGAACAGGCAAAGACAGCCTTTCTTTCTTAAAGTTATTTCTCATTAGGGAAACTGCAAACATTCAAACAAAAGGGTTCTGGCAAGACAAAACGAATCTAGCATCTTTGGCATTTCGTAATATTTTGTAATAGAAAAGGGCTGTTGATGGATACAGGACCCTTCATGACAATCAAGTATTAATGTTTATAACGACTGCTTAGCAAACACAGCTTTAACTAGAGCTCTAATTAGAGCCTATATGTTACTCCAAGAGAGAACTTAGGTGTGAACAAGTTCTAGCTACGAAAAAGACACGAAAATGTAAATTTTAGCACCAATTTTTATTTATTATGTTGATTATGTTAAAGACCTCATGGTCACTGTCTTTCAACACAGTAATGAAATTATAAATTAGAACTAGAGAAAAAATGGGGAATATTTTTAAATGTTATAGAAATAACTGCATTTAAAGACAGGACAAGGGTTTGTGGTTGTTTGTTCATGTGAAGAAGGCTCAGAGTTAGACTCTAAAATGAAAACACTGAAGGCCTGACTTCTCAAACGGGCGTGTGTGAGCAGTGTCCACCAATCAGAATCGTGATCTACACCATTCTGTATGTAATGAAGTGTCCATTCAGTCTTATCATATAGGAGAATTTAACTTGGATCCAATTTTTGTTTTTTAAATACTGTGCTAGTAATATAGTAAAACCATAGGATATTAGAAAAGTATTCTTTTGGAAAGTTAATTTTGGTTTCTTTGAATACCAAATGACCTCCTCCAAATGCTTTCATTATAGCTGAAGGTAAATTATATGTGTGTATATGATTGTCTCTTGTTCCCATATTAAGGGCATAACAGAGTGGATTAACAGGAAAAATGAAAGAATTCTAAGCCTGAGCGCGAGCACTGTGCGTATGGTGACAGGGTGACGAGTCAGCATGTGGCTAGGCTGACTTCCTTCTCTGTTGTCTCCCTAGCCTACCTATCTCCATCCTGCAGTTCTCACTCCTTCCTACTTAAATATTCAATTTTGCACTTGCCCCTCAGACCATTCTTTTAACTTGAGAGCCCTAATGGCTACCACGTCCCAGGTGGTGTGAGGATACCTCCTACTGGTCTCTAGGCCTCGGGCACTGCTCCTCGGGCTGTTTCCCTGGCCCAGCACTGCACCTCTGCAGGGCACCCCCGGGAGCCCGCAGGGCTGCCCCTGCCATCTTTACCTTTCTAGTGAGGCTGGGCTGAAGGCTCCCAGGGTTCCAAGACCTGCTGGTGACTGCACATAGATACGTTAATACAACGCAGACAGTCCTACATGATTGGTCTGAACCTTTGCTGCAACGTAAAAGGTAGCTCCATATAAAAAAATCATCTTTTCCCTGGGCCCCAACTCCTGAGTGCCATCTTACATGATCCTCCACATCAGTCATGTCATCTGTTGTCACGCACAACACACTCTTGCCACTCGTCTGCTTTGCCTGTGAGCCTCCCCCAACCCCTCTCTCTTACCAGGATAGAGTCCCCTTCAAGGTCCAGCTCACTGTCACCTTCTGCATGCTTCTTTTTCCAGGTTCCTTAGGCCAAGGTAAGATCACTAGAGAAAGCAGCTTGTCGAGCTGACCTTTGGGACGGCTGAATCCACAAATTATGCTTGTTAAGAAAGAGAAGTAGCAGCAAACTCTTGCTCTCTCTGGAAAGTCAACTGACCTGGGGGACGCCCTTAACCAAAGCCACCTTAAGGATGAAGGGGTGCCTCGTGGCACTTGTCTGGCTCAGCGTCCCAAACAAGTTTTGCTCTGACCACTGAATTCTGGCATCTTCCATGAGGAAACCGGCAGCTGGATAACCCCAGGCACACATCAGTGGCCTATATAAATATAATTTATAGCCTCGACTTGTTGAAAGTAGTGACTAAGCTCCCCATTAGACTGGATATATAAATTCTAGCACTGTTATACTATAAAGTGGCAAAACACTTAGGATAAATAACACGCGATGCTTCCATAGTATTTATACAATTATATCGTTACCACAACAACTTGTTTTACAAGGTTAAGGGATGCCGTGCCAAATAAGCTGAATGTGTAGAACTTCTTGCAACTTCTGCAAAGGCTGAGTTACAATTTTGTTTGCAAACCAGTCTTCCAGTGTAAGTTTTAGTATAAACTCTAAAATGGAACAAACCTCTAGTAGTAAAAGCCTTCAAGAGATTTATAAGTTACAGTTATATTGTGTGTGCAGAAAAATTAGAAATGGCCTGAAACAATGTACTAAAGGCCGAGTGGCTATTCTGAGGCCAGTTTGACTTCTTACCATTTCCCTGAGCTAAGATATTTTCCCCACTGCTTATGTTTGATAAAAATTTAAGCTTACAAACAGACTTGGGCTACTTTTAGAATGAAATCTCTATTTCATGTGCCTTTGTAGCACTATTATAGATGGAGAATAAAGTTGGTCCTAATTAGTTACAATAAAATTATCTAACCAGGTTAACAAATTAGAATTCAGAAATAAATTTTAAAGGTAACTGAGGTACTTCATGTATTTAATTTTTCTGTGAGCAAAGAGGGTGGAATTTATTTGGATTTGTGTAAGTTTCAAATTGATATAGGGCATCTTTCACTTGGAACAAAGGTAAGCTGATTATGTCACTTCCCACTATCTTCAGGATGAAACCCAAACTTTTGGACATGACATGCAAGGCCCTTCAGGATCTGTCTCTTGTCCACCCTCACGTACTGCACACTCAACCACGTAGAACAATGTGCCGTTCCCTTTTTCTGTCTTCTACTCATGACCTTAGCAAATTCTGCTCCCTCTGCCTGGAACATTCTTTCTCTTTCTCCCAATTCTCTAAAGTCTAATCCTGACAACTTCCTAAGACGCGAGGCCTGGTGTTACCTTCACTAGGAAGTCCCTAAATTGGGACTCAAAATGCCACATTGTAATTACTGTTTGCTTCCTCATAGACTGTGAGCTCTTTGAGGGCAGGTCCCATTAGCTTTTATCTCTGTATTCTCAGCACCTACTATGCTTTGCACACAGTAGTTCCTCAACTCAGGCTTGTTGATTAATCTTACACTTTGAAATTACGTTTAGGGATCGAGCTATAGGATACCTAGTTTGGTGTTTTGTGCCATCTCAGCTAAAAGTAACAAAGCAATGTTAAAAATTTCCCTCCATTTTATTATTCCCAAATCCAATATAAAATTAAAAAGTAAATCCAGGCAACTAACACATCGTCTTCAGAAGACCCCCACTCTTGAGAAGGAATAGTACAGGCATGACTATTATTAATGAAGTATTTCAGAATGGAAACTTAAATAGGTCAATAAACGGACACACCAGGTGTTTTACCTTTGCAAACTAGCTGTGGGGTCTTCAAAGAAAAAAAAAACAGAGTCAAGACTTAGTGAAGTGAGGTCTAAATCCAGGTAAAATTCCTTTGGATTATTGCATCAGCTAAACTGTATATTCTCATGTTCTTAAATTCTTGCTATATTAGCTTAGCAGTCCAGACTCACCTCTGCTCCCAAACCACTGTTCCTCTTTCTGTACCCCTTTTAAATTCTGATTTTTAAAATAAAAATAATGTTTAACTGGAAAATGAACTTCCCCTAGACATGTCAGGAGAACTGGTTTCTTTCCTCTATCTACAATCAAATTATTTCTTAGTTCATGCTTATTTGCAGAACGGATGGTAGGGGGCTCATGAGGGGGAGTGGGCTTGTGAATAATTGTCTCTTGCTATAATTTCTGAAAATTGCAAAAATCTTGTTACATCAGAACATGACTCTGCTTAGGTTGAGTTCATTGCATTTTGCAGGGTCACAGCCTTAAACCTGCTAAAATAAGAGCAACTGCTGTTAATAGTCTATATTTAGGCATAGTTTATAGTTGGAGACTTGCTCCATATTCCTTCAGCCATACATTATGACTAATGAACACTCTACAGTTTAATGCATGTGGGCATCAGGCAGAAAGGCTGATTGTTCAGTAGATCATTTAACGGCTTATTTAATTCTTAATTGGTTATTTCATGGAGTGTGGGAGCTAAAATTATACCATCTTATTAATTTGTAATTGATGCTTACCTTTGTAATGCCTATAAATAAAAATATTGCTAAAGAATATTAAAAACTGTTTACCCTCCTTGGAGTTGGACTTGTTTAGAATCACTGTTTTACTTAGGAGAAGCAGTTGCATGCAAAAATAATGACTGTGTCTCTTAGGAATAGTTCTGAACTAATTATTATGATCCTGAAAATAGTCCTTGTGGATTAAACTCTCCCTTTATGCCTCTTATTAGCATCATTACTATATGTACAGTACTTGAAAGTAATGCAATTCTTTCTTGAGAAACTCACTCACTTTTCTTGTAAATCAGACTGACATAGGCCCTCTCCACCCCTGGTCCCCACCCCAGTCCTATTAGGATGATTTAACACATTTAACCATATGTGTATATTTATTTTCCCTCCTCATCCTACAACTATCTGGCAGTAGGGTTTCCATTATGTTACTCTTTGCTCAAAATCTTTCAGTAGTTATACAGTACTAGATCTAAACGGCTTAACCAAGAATTCAGGATTCTACCTAAACTGTCTCCTAAGAAATTTTCCAGTCTTGTGTGCTGCTGCACCCACAGTAACCGCCCTTTGTCTTACCCCAAACAGTGACACAATACTGTCACCATAATGCTATATCTAACTAGGGTGCCCACCCAGCAAAGTCTGCCCTGCTCTTCTCAGGTTTGCTCGCATGCGGTAATTCCTTCATGACCTGGATCACATCCACTCACTCCAAAAAGTCCTAACTGGCCACCTAGTTGCTGCATCAATCCCTTCTTTGACTTCTCCAGGATTTTTTGGTAGTTACCATTTATCATTGATCACATGAGGACGGAGGCTTTCAAATAGGATTTGTTGACTTGAATCGTTGAGCTGAATTATTTGTATCATTTAATTTTTAAAAATCTGACCTGATCTTATGTCCTCAGTTAAACTGAAAAGTCCTTGCAAGAAAGGCAGTGTGCCTAGTCATTTAGTACAGTTTGAACACGTTAGCTGAATGTATCGATGCGTGAATTGATGAATAAATGACTAATAAATGAATAAGTGAAAAATTGAACAAATGGATGCATGAATGGTGCAGATTTCAGATACATGGAAAAATATATCCTCAGTTTACACTAACAATTTGGAGTCTAACAAGGAAAGGAAAGGCAGAGTTCTTAAAATCCAAGGCAAGTATCTAACTGATATTTAGATTATCCTTTAATACCTACAGGGCAAAAAGTATTGGTCCAGCAAGAATGGGCCAGAAACAGGCTTTTTTGGTTCTATAATCCTTCAGTTGAACCCTGAGTGTTTGGGAATTTAAGAACAGCATGAGGTTATGGTGACAACCTGGCCATACAAAGTTCCCCGCTTCCCTTCTAACCAAGGAGTGATCACGACCTCACTCTCTGGGAAGTGGACTCAGCTCCAATGCGCTTGCAGACCTCCTCCCTGAAGGATTAAATGCAATGGAAAATGGAGTAGGACAGAAGAAATCCCACTCAGACAGCATGCATGAGTTCTGGGGGGAAAAGTCATTGCTGAGTTTTATAATTTTTTTTCTCCTGAACCTTTGAAAAAAACAACTCTGGTTTCAGTTTTAGTGTTTTTTTTTTTCCCCCAAAAGAAACCTACATGGCCACTTCTTCAAATTTGTTCCAGATGGATTCAGTCATAGAATGATTGATTATCCACTCAGTTGTGAGCTATGTGGTTAAGCTCAGAAACCTACAACAAACTGGGTTGGAGCCGTGTTTCATGGTAAGTGGCAGAAAGGATAATCTTTAAACTGTCATTTTAGAGTTAGTGATGAGGAAAGAGGAATTCAGTGGGGCTACTTATGTCAAGAGAATATATTAGCAAATGGATGGCTGAATATGAGGAAATCTTATGAGCACGATGCTTTCCCCCCCTCCTCCCCCCCGGGCTGCACGGTAAAGGGAATCAGATCTGACTATGGCCCCAACCCCCAGGTCTCACTCCCTTCTTCATGGACCAGCCCAGCCTCCGCAGGATGCTACAGGCCTGGGGCCAGAGGTTGCCTCTACCTGGCTGCGAGACACTCATTGATCCCACAGCCCACTCAACAGCCCCACCAAGGTTTTTATTATTGGCATCAGGGACACCTGGACTAATCTGGGGGAAAGTGAACTAAGGAGAAAATGTACTACACTCCATACAGAGCTGTATTATGCACTTTTAAAAGCAGTTTAAGAACATTTGGTCCATTTCCATCTTCTTTACCAAAAAGCCTTCCTTTGGATTTTAGTTACTGTTTTTAAGTAGCTGCATTAGCTTTTTGTCTACTCTTTCTCTCTGATTAATTGACAATCTGGCTACCGCAATGTTCTTCTGGGGGAGACTGGATGTGGCTGGTGGCCTTGTCTTCACGTCACCGTCTGGTTTTGTAGGTCCTGCAATGCATTGTTAAACTGGTTTCCACCTTCACTGATTTTTGGTTATATATCTTGTCTCTTTCCCTTAGAGTGCTATTCTACTTCATTAGTACCCTTTTGTTGAAAAATAAGCCACTCTTCTGTCTCTTATGAGATACACACTCCCTAGGACTCTAAGAAATTCATGTTAGATTTTGTTGCTTCTGAATTTGTAATTCTTATACAAGCTATTTATTGTAACCTTAGATTCTGTTCAGTACAAATATCCTAGTAGACTTTTGAGGCAAAAGAAAAGATGTAAACATATTTAAGCATCAAGACGATGATTCTAGGAGCAGGCTTTTGAATAGGCTATGGGAAGAAAAATGTGACCAAAACAGAAAAGACATTCCTCTAGGAGATGGAGAACATGATGTTTGTGATTCCCTAACAAACACAAATATCACAATGTCGAGGACAAAAGTTAACATAAAGAAGAATGTTTATTGAATTTCTTTTATGTAACAGGCATGTGAATACATGTTAATAAGCAAAAATAAAGAGAGTTTCTGTGCTTGCTCATGAAGTTTTTGTTTCATGAATATTGTTTATTTGTAGAGTGGAATAAAAGATTTTAATTAAAAAACATTTTAAAATCAAAGGAGACAGAATCATTTAGGAGTGGTTTTAGGGAAGATTGACGGCATTTTAGAAGTTTGAGGCCAATGAAGAGGGAAAGGGTGCTCTTACTCCACAGGAGCTGCTAGAAGCAGCCGGGTTCTGCTGGTGGAAGGTACTTTGCCAGTGCTCTGACCACACCCACCAGGCTTCCTATCTGAATGAGTCATCAGTCTCCTGCATTGCTGGGGACAAAGGTGCATTTTGCTTTTATTCATATTTTGCTTTTCGAAATCATTTAAAATTCTAGATCTAACTCTACATGTTTGGTTGGAGTCAGTTCAGGGGGAATTTTAATCACAGATTGTGGTATGCAGCTTCTGACATGGCGCAATGACGCCAGCTTCCTGCCATTCACACCCTTGAGTGTGGGCCGGATCTACTGGCTTGTTTCTAATGAATGGAATATGGTGAAATTGAGGGGTTGTCACATCCATGATTAGGTCAGAAAAGCCTCTGACTTCAGTCTTATTAGCATCCCCTCTCTTGCTGGCATCCTTTCTTGCCCCCTTACTTGCTTAGAAAGCTGCCCTGTTGTGAGATGCCCTATGAAGAAGTGTATGTGGCAAGGTTTTTTTTTGTTGTTTGTTTGTTTTTGAGACAGAGTCTTGCTCTGTTGCCCCAGGTAGAGTGCAGGGGCATCATTGTAGCTCAGTGCAACTTCAGACTTCTGGGCTCAAGTGATCCTCCTACCACAATCTCCTGAGTAGCTGGGACTATAGGTGTGTGCTGCAATGCCTGGCTAATTTTTCTATTTTTAGTAGAGATGGGATCTTGCTCTTGCCAAGGCTGGTCTTGAATTCCTGAGCTCAAGCAATCCTCCTGCCTCTACCTCCCAGAGCGCTAGAATTACAGGTGCGAGTCACGGTGCCTGGCTTGCGGCAAAGAATTGAAGGTGGAAGAACTCACGAGAAAGTGGTCCTGCCAACAACCACTAGTGAGTGAGCATGGAAGTGGATTCTTCCCAGTCAAGCCTTGAGACAGCGGCAGCATTGTGAAAGAGCAAAGCCAGGGGACCCAGCTAAGCCACACCTCGATTCCTGACCAGAGAAAATCTGAGATAATAAATGTTTGTTGTTTTGAGCCACTAAGTTTTGGGGCAATTTTTTATGCAATGACAGATAACTAGCCATAGACTTCCTCGTGGTTCCTAGGTGATGAATAATAATGAACAGTTCAGACAAGACCCCTTGCTTTGGTTGTGAACCTGGTTTGAGTCTGAGGCTGAAAAAAATTCCAAAATATGAAATGAACAAACTTGTAGACTTTAAACAGATTTTTCTTTGCTGAAAGTCACTGCTATCCCGAATGAAGGTGGGAAATCTTAATTCAGAAATCAAGAAAATAATAAATGGCTGGTCACATTTAGTGCTGGCATCTTTACATGTCAAAGAAGTTTATATAAAAGCATGCAAAGAGTATATTTACTGTGCATCAAAATAAAAATAACTTTTCCCCAAACTAGGATTGAAATGGAGTCCTGGGCTGTGGCATGAACCATAATGCAGTAATTACCCACATCAGTGCCTGGGGAAAAGACCGCAGTGATCTAGCTTTTAAAGCTTCAGTGATTTGGTTCAGACTTTTAGCAAACAACCAGTACTAGGTGTGAACTGTTTTGTCAATAAAACTTCAGGTCATTAGAACTGTCTGGTTTTTTGCTTCTGAGTCATTAACACTATTATAATCACAGAATGCACCTGCATTCTTCCCAAGGCAGATTTTAACTTGCCCTGGTATGTCTTCCTGATAAAAATGCCATCCAAAAGGCAAAGATGAACTCCTACCAATAGAAACAGCTTAAATGCCAGGCATGTATCAATCAAGGACCGTATCATTACTGTATGTCCACAGGGCTTACTTACAACCTAGACAAAGTGCATTCATTTTCTGTCTCTCTCTTTCCTGTTCTTTTTAAATTATTTCAAATAAGAGCTTAAAGGACATCTCTTAATTTTAACAGCTGAGAGAACTGAGGCCCAGAGAGATTAGCTGATTTAATATAGTCAGTGAGTCTTTTTAGGGCAAGACCTAAAAGGGAACTTTTGTCTCTTGCATAGTTTCATGGGATTTCTATCACTTTTTGCTGCCAAAGACTACTTTCTGGAATCCTCCTCAAGCCTTCAAGCATAAAAACATACCACTACAGGAGAAAATTCTATTAATTAGTAAGCAAGGGAAATATCTGTATTGCAGCTTTAGCTGTTACAATGCAACTTAGAGAAACTAAGTATCTGACCAAAGGAGAAAAATATCTTTTTAAAAAAATCATCAAACGCAAATCTGATTCTATCCAAATTATACTACATTTTGCTGCTACAGAAAGTAAAGAATGAAGAATCATTAGACAGTCTTCATTAGACATTCAATTTCTTAGTGGGAAGCATATTGTCAGGTACTGGAAGATGGGCTCTGTATATACATCAATAAAATCAGGGAGCTTGTTAGAAATATGTAATATCAGGCCTCAGATCAGACCTACTGAATCAGAATCTTCATTTTAACAGGATCCCCAGGTAATAGATACGTTCATTAAAGTTTGAGAAGCATTGGCCTATAATGCGTAACATATATAGGAGATTCTCAAAAACACATTAACTCATTGAATCCCAAATTTAAAGAATTCTCTAGCCAAATTTAGACAAACAGCAAAACTGATTTATTACGTATCACCGTTTCTATTTTCCTTCATCAGACTTTTGAGGAAAATATGCACTTATACATATATATGTATACACACATATCGTTGGAAAGTTGGTAATCACAACATTTCATGAGACACTTCAGTAGAACCTACTTTCGATTAGTATAGTCTCCTGATCACCCATTGTCCTCTACTCTCCTATCTTATTCTCTTTTTATTTCCCTCCCATTCCATATCTCTTTTTTCCTGCCTCTCATTCCTCTCACATATGCTCCTGTCTTCCAGAGTAAAAGCAGGCTCCTGGAAGAGAAAAGGATGGCTCAGTTGTTTGCTCCATTTTGCTTTTTTTCCCCACCAAGAATGTATGAATAGAGAGTCCTGGCCCCTATCCTAGCAGGTATTGCCTGTATTTTTGCTTTCTCTGTAGAAAGCATATCTGCGTGTTGTGTGGTGGTGGGTGGTGCTGGGGAGAGAGTGTCACTTTTACTTGAGTCATGTATGAGAGGAGCCAGGGAAGTACCATAACTGGCTTATTTATTTTATCTTAATAATGTGTGGAATATGTTTTTTAAATCTATCAATGGGCAAGCAACACTGAAGTCATGAATTTCCAGTGATTGCAGTTACTCGCTTGTGATCTTTGTGTTTAAGAGGTTTTGATAGTTAATTTTATGTGTCAACTTGACTGGGCTAATGGATACCCAGATAGCTGGTAAATATCATTTCTGAGTGTGTCTGTGAGGGTGTTTCCAGAAGAGACAGCATTTGAGTTAGTAGACTGAGTAAAACAGAGGGCCCTCATTAATGTGTATGGACGTACTCTTATCCAGGGAAGCCCCAAATAGAAGAAAAAGACAGAGGCAGGGGGAATTTGCTCTCTGTCTTCTTGAGCTGGGACATCCATCTTCTCCTGCTCTCATACGTTGGAGCTTCTGATTCTCAGACTCTTGAACTCTGAGACTTACACTGGTAGCCCCTCCTTCTACCCCCTTCTCAGATTTTTGGATTCAGACCACATTACACCACGGGCTTTCCTGGTTTTCCAGCTCGCAGGCAGCAGATGGTGGGATTTCTCAGCCTCCATAATCACATGATCTAATTCCCACAATAAATCCCTCTCTCTCTTTCTCTCCCTGTCTATCCTATTGGTTCTGTTTCTCTAGAGAATCCTGACTAACACAGAGGTTTACCTAACTGAGACAGAAAGGAGAAATTATTTCTTCTTTTTTAAGGGAAAGTAGTAATTTTTTTTCTGCTGACTAATAGCTTTGATATAACAATGATATGTTATCTATTAGAATAATTTAAAAATTTAGGATCTCCAAATCAACTGCAAAGGCTTGGTCTGAATTTGAATGTGCACTGAATCTTCTTTTTCTAATTCAAGATTTATACTGAGGAATAGGCAGGCCCATTGCTTTTGTTAGTTCTACCCACTTCTTTAAGATTTTTACTTGAATATTTTTAATCTCTGGACAAAATTCCAAACACCATTCACATTTAATCAAATAATTCCTGTAATCTTCCTTATTGAGGTCTTCCTTGTTTTCTCTTGTCACTAGAAACTTTTCCCTTCATCTGGGACCAGAAGCTGTATTTTACTAAGAAAATTTTGTAAGAGATTCATTATATTTTCAGCAATGTGTAAGTCTACCTATTTCTGATGTTCATATTATAACCAGATTTTATAATAATTCCTTAAAACTCTCTATTAGAATCCTAATACCAGAACAGGTTTTCATAATGGCAACTGAATAGTCCAAGCTCTTTTTCTAATACAGTGATATTCTGATAGTCTATTTGGGGTATTAACCATCTGTGATAGGTTGGTTTATTGGAAACCATTGCCCTGGCATGCTTACACAATCTATTTTTCTGTTTAAATTGAAAATCAATGAGAAGATTTTTCAGTTTACTTAGCGCTGAGCTCTAATTTGCAATGGTTTTGCTATTTAACATTTTTTTGAATGAGCTATTCACCAAATAATTTTTCCTGTTTCTCAGAACTATCATTAGCTGCTTAAATTGCACCACAATTAAATTTCCTTCTTTCACTTTGCTTCGTTTTATCATTAGCTCCTCCCCTGCTCACTAAAGGAGGAGGGAAGTCATACAATTGAAGTGCAGAACAAAGCCCTGCATCTTTACTGGCTTGTGTGGGAGGACTTTTTTCTCTGGCTACCTCCCTGGATTAGAATTCTTCTGATATGCCAGGTCATGAACTATTTTAACAAAAAGCGCCACAATGTTTACTGCAAAGTTTAATTCATCGTGAATGACTGGAATTTTTTGCTTTGTTTGTTGAGTGGAGTTTTATTCTGGACTTACCCCCTGACTATATAATTTACCAAAGTCTGAAGAATAAAAGAGCTTGGAGATTCAATGTCAGTCCCAGATAAGTTATTATTTTCTAATCCACTCTATGATGGTTTATCTAAAAAGGTAATTTTGCTAAAAATTCAGTTGTTTGGTATAAAATACAAAGGTGGGTCAGAATGAAATCCAGGTAAATATCTCAGAAAGATTAGTAAAGAAATGATCATGACGTAAGATGACAAAGCCTCTGAGGTTATGTGTTAGCGCTTTCACTTCTATTTTGCCAACCCTTTCTATATACTCTTCTGACAAAATTCTTCATTGAGCAAACAGTGTAGTAGCTGTCCAAGGTGCCCTATTCTCTTGTGATAGGTAAACATGTGTATTTAGAAAGCAACTTCCAGTGTTAATTTTACAGGAATAATGAGAGAGGAACTCTCTCTGCATTTAGAGTTATTTCAGAAGCATCATCAACTTTGATCAGCTTCATTTTGGTATACATTACTTTGCTACTGGAAATAATGGTGTGTGTATATGTTTGTATATATGTGTACAGGTAGGTACTTGAGTAGGTATGTGTATGTGTGTACATATAAATACCCGAGATAAACTAAATCTAGGCAGGAAAGGAGGCATTTAGTCTGCATAGGCAGGTTTCTAAAGTGTCTTTTACAATTTCTTCTGGGACGTTCTTTTCTTTTTTAGATGAGAGATCTTCTGATATCACAAACTACTTGGCAAAGAACATGAAAAAGGAGAGAAAACTGTTTTATACAATAGTTTAAAAGTATCTCTTTAGGTCTCAAATTATGAAAAGTGGTGATTAGAAAAAATGGCCATTGATGGGTTTTGAAAAGTTGAATGATGCCAGATACCCAAATTGCTAAAGTATTTTAGGAGAGTGATTAAAATTGAACTAATTCTCTAAGAAGCCTCTGCAAATCAACAACCATTCTAAGGATTCAATGGCAGACTCTAAAAAATAAGCTTATACTGCTTTTTGTAATTTTGGAATATTAGAAAATATTGGAATATTTAACTTTTTAGCAAATAGTAAAAATGTTAACAATTTAATGGCATACTGATGAGAATGTATGAGAGGAGGGCTTTGCTGCAAAATATTTTATAAGTGAAATCTAACTAATCATCATTGAATAAAAATTATTCCCTAATCTAGGTTGTGATAGGCCTGGACTCAAGGGTGGTCACTGAATAAGACCCCTTGAGTTTTCCCATTTCAGATTGTGTTCTGTGGCTCCACTCAAGGAAGCAGAATTAGATTCCCTGCAACAGCTGTTTAGAATGAAACTTCACTGGAGCTTTATGAGATTTAACTATATGCACAAAGGCAGTTCCAACTGCTCTGATGATTGTTGCTTTAACTAGGCACGCATACACACAGTTTTTATAACTGTCTCTAGTTTCATTCCCTACCTCACTCTTACTTCACCTACAGTCTCAGTACAAGCTACTTCTCAGTAAACTGGGTTCTTTCTTCCTGCACCCCTGAGATCTATGGCTTTCCCTCTCACTTCTCTAGCGATTCAGTTCTTCCTACTTTGGGAAGAGATAGAACTGCTCTTCTTTAAGTCACCTACACCCAACTTAGTGACTTCCCTGGATTCTAAAAAACAGATTTAAAAAGGTTCATTTCTGGCCTACAGTTTGGGAAAATGTCCACGCTAAGGTGGATTGCTCCGATTCCTTCTTTGTTTCTCTTATTTCAGAGAACTTCATCAAAAGCCTTAAGTTTCTTCACGGTCTCAGAGCGCTCACATCAATGTTTCCCAGTCTTACAGAAAGACAAATACTATATTGTCTCACTTATGTGCAGAATCTATTAATAAAAATCAAACTCATAGAAATAGAAGAATGGTTCTTACCAGAGGCTGGAGGTGGAGGTGGGGTGGGGCAATGGGGAGCTGTTAGTCAAAGGGTACAAAGGTTTAGTTAGATGGGATAAGTTTTTTGAGATCTATTGCACATCATGGGGACTATAGTTAATAATAATATAACATATATTTCAAAATTGCTAAGAGAATAGATTTTAAATGTTCATACCACCAAAAAAGGGATAGGTATGTGAGATGACAGATACGTTAATAGCTTGATTTAATCATTCCAAAATGTACACATATATCAAAACATCAATCACATCGTACTCCATAAACACATACAATTATTATTTCTCAATTAAAATGAAATTAAAAAAACAAAAAATATTTTTTAGCCTTATGATTATCTTACTTCAAATATCATAAAATATTAAAATTTCCCTAATCCAAGCATATTTTCATTATTCACCATGAGATTTCTGAGGAAGGATATATTTTATACAGAGCTGCATTCACTGGTTAAATGGCTTGTCAGAAAATAAAAAAAGAATTCTAGTGTTTCCAATTACTAGTTTTACTCTTGTAATAACAACAACCTGTTTAGTCACCAATGTTTACTAAAAACCTAATAATCCAGAATATAAAGAATAGGTTTTATGACTCCTTCTTTCAAGCAGCTTAAGCTTAAAACAGGAAAAAGGTATCTAAGACTTCCATTGCTAAAGACATAAAATAATCTCTTTCAATAACTACTCATGGATCACTCTAAAATTTTATAACATTTATAGTTGGATAATACACCTTACATATCTGGTACCCAATAGCTTATTTTCAAGGATGGTTTAAGTCTGCATTCTCCTTTGATTAAATATCATTCATTAACACAAACAAATAACAAAAATCATTTACTGAGTGCCTAGTCATTAATAAGTAAAACAAAATGCAGTTCTGGAAGATATTTAGACAGAGGCAGATGAACTCATCAGTATTTTGTTGGGAAGAGTTATGGTGATGGAACCAGTCATAAATGTTTGCTGAGCAAAGTGGTTCAGCATCATTTGCACTTTCTGATTTAATCTTCTTTCCCACCTTATCTTGTTAACATTCCCATGAGAAATGTGCTGCTTCTGGGGACCTTTCCTGGGAAACTAGTCCAGGATAGAAGGAACATGGATACAATACAGTGCTGCTTCTCACTTGTTCTGCTTGGCTGCGCTATGGTTACTTCCTCTGATGGCTGGATCTTAATTTCCTCATCAGACCTCCCAACGTCTTCTCATTATTCTCTCCTAAATTCTCCATTCCAGGGAGGAAACAAACTTTTGTTCTTGACTGCATTTCTGGGGACATGTTTTCTTTTTCTGTCCAAACATATATTTTAGTAAATTATGGGGCTACCAGTGTCACACACTAATTTAATGTCTACTTTTGACAATTTGTCATGTACTTCTTGTTACTTTACTGAACTATTGTTTATTTCTTTTATTGTTATTTGATAACTCATGGGTTGATTATGACAAGTTCCCTCAGGACTATACCTATTCCTTCCTTCTACCCTGACTCTGTCAAACCACAGCAGAAAGTGGTTCTCAAATTTGATTGAACTTATTGAATTCTGAATGGTTTTGTGTTTTATTTGATCAATTTCTCTTGAAATATTGCCTGACTATTCTGAACCGGATACTTGAAAATAGATGTATAATTATTTGAAAAGTAGTTGAAGTTTTAGAATTTGATTTGAACAAATTTCAAGCTTTTTAGTCTATTTAGTACACATTTACATACACTGATTCACTGTCTCTCCCTCCTTTTAATCTGTGGCCATATAAAATTGACAGCAATAAACTATCTGTGTTGATGCCAATATCTTAGCACTCAGTCCTCCTTTCATGTCATTTCTTCCCTTCATCTTTATTAAGTGTTTACAAATCATTTAAGTTTAAACTACAAACCTGCAGTTACGTCTAAACTCTTGCAATGACAGCATTTTCTTCTGCCAATATCTGAATGCAGTTTTCTTGATCAGTTTTATTTCTGAGTGTGCAATTTGAAGTTACCTCCTGGAAAAAGCAGCATGCTAATGAGTTTCAGATGTGGCGTGAATTATTTGTACATTCGTGCAAAATCAAACACATTTGGGACAAATTTTGTTTACTCTTTGGTTTCAAAGAATAAAATTGTGCCAGTAATTCAACAAGTGCAAAGGCAATCCTTACAAAAGGGACAACTTGTTGATTTCAGGGAATATCCATGAGACTTCCTGCTGGAGAAAAAAATAATGAGCCAGTACCAGTGTACATTCCTGAAGTTATCCAGGCTTGCAATTCTACTCTAATCTGCTTTTTGCTTCTATGGAGAGAGGGAAATTTATTCCACAGATTAAGTGTTAACAAATCTTAACAAGAATCTTCTCATCTTTGATAGAAAGTAAATCTCTGATCAAGTTTAAACTGAACAGAAGACACTTAGGTGAATACTCTTCAAATATCTGATACCAAATATCTGATATCAGAGTCTAAATGGGCTGAGACGGTCAGCCTATGTCTGATATTGGAGGCATCCCCTATCACTTTTGTATTGAAAGACACTGTACATCCAGAGTCAGAGTCAACCTCCTTCCTTTTCATGGTTCTACATGAACTGAACTTCCAACAGCATTGCTTTGTCTCATAAATTTGCGCCATTAACTTAAGGGGATTCCTATAGAAGACATAGGTATCACTTAGCACCAATCATTGCCACAGCTGGAGCACAACTTAGACTCACCTACTGACAATTTAAGGATAGCTATATTATTTCATATTTGTAGGGTTTACAGAGAGATTCAAGGCTCTCCTGTTTTCTTGTTAAGATACCCCTTTTCCTCTGGATGTCCTTGGTTCAAGGATATAGTCCTAACCAGGACTCATGGCCATCCATGTTTAGGGATTAGAGGATTGACAGCCATAAGAAAGATGAGAGGAGTAAAATGGAAATATTATTCTACCCTAGAAGCAGAAAGTATATTTTTGATGTTTTCTCTTCACTACTTCCCACATCCCACATAAAGTATTCTGACCTTGCCATCTGATTTATATAGCTGGATGTATTAATAGCTTCCTGAAGTTAAGTGAGGGCATTGGTTCTCAGACTTGAGCAGGCACCAAAATCATGAGATTATTAAAACATAGATTGCCAGGCCCCACCTCCAGAGTTTCTGATTCAGTAGGGCTGGGCGGGAGGGAGTCTGGGAGCTTGCATTTCTAATAAGTTACCAGATGCTGCTGATGCTTCTGGTCTGGGTACTACACTTGGGGATCATTGAATTGGGGAGTTATATGGCACAGTCTTGCTGTAGACCTCAAACGGTTGTTATTTGATTTTTATGAAGGAATTTTAAGAACACTTTCTTACTGTGTATGAATCAGATGTATATACTGTTCACAAATATATATTAAAAATGTCATAAATTGACTAGAAATTCCATGACCACGGTATTTTGAAATGTAAATTATGAAACAATGCTAGATTTTTCAGGAGGAAGTCAATCACTTCTATTACACTGCATCAGCTTGTTTAAAAAGTAATTAAGTTTTCCCTATAAACTCAATTCTTATCCATGTATATGGCTTTAGAGAATTTTCAGGTACTCAAAGGTAATTAACAGCTAAAACTATGAAGAACTATAAGCACACTAAATGCCCATTTTACTTTTTGTCTGAAGTATTTTTCTAAGGTTAATGTCATACTTGACTCAATTATAGTCTTCCTTTTTGCAAAATATCTATTTTCTGAGATCAAAGGTCTTCACTGGGCTGTATAATTATATATTACAAAAATTAGGCACTTCCATACAAAACTAACCCACGCTGCCAGAGACTAATACCATTAGTAAGGATCAACAAAAGGGCAGTGTTTGAAAGCTGTTTGGTAATGACAATGCCAGCTATGCTAAGCCACTTGGTTACACTATAATTTACAAATCCTCTTGGATATGAGATTATTTAAGTTTAAAATGAATGAAGTCCAAGAGGATGTCCCTAACATCTGAGAAGCTGTACTCGAACATGTTCGTTCAAGTTTCTCTTTTTAAAAGTAGGTGTATAGATAATAACTTCTTTCTTTTTCAAAATAGTATTTTCGTTACCCTTATATTTATAAAGAAATGTGCAGGAGATAATAGATGGTCCTGAAGAATATAGAGATTTTTGTTTAAAAACTCTGAGTACACTGTAATTTGTTTGTTTCTTTAGACTTGATAAGAGGCAAAAGAATTTTTTTTTTTTTAGTGTTTTAGTTGCTCCTGCTTCAGAGGTAATAATGATAAAATAAAATCATTGAAAATATAGCTGAAAGTTAGAAAAAACACACATGTTAGCAAACTGAAAAATTTATAGTGGAAGTATAGTATTTAGTTTGGCCGTGTGGCAATGTGGAAATGTGAAAAGGTGAGCTATGTTATGACATATATCTAAGTAAATAGGTGCCTGCATGTCTAGGTATCCTACACATGCAAAGTCTAAAACAATGTGAACACCTGCCCATTGGCAAACTGGAAAGTGGAAGCCCAACAACCGCAAAGGCTCTGTCTAAGTACTTAAAAATCAGTCAAGTTTGGTTTTTGAAAGTTCAAAACAAGTTTAAAAAATAGTTTCACTGGACAAGCAATGCCTTAACCTGCAAAAATGGGCTCTAATGTTAGGACTTTCTCATGCTTGGCTGTGAGGTGAAGGGAATTTGGTTATGAGGCTCTTCTAGGTTGATCAATCATCCTATTTGTCTGGGATTGCGGCATTTCCAGGGACATATACTTTCAGTTTTAAAACCAGGACAGTCTTGGTAGACAGAGATGGTTAGAAACCCTAGGGTATGTTTTCACATCTCTCAGTGACATCTTATATAATACAAGCCAGGTTACGCACTCTGGATTTGGCTCCATAATCAGCTTCATTGGGCATTTGTACTTAAGTTTATTTCTTGGTGGTGCATTTTCTTTAGCGTTAGCAGTCATATCTATAAATCCTGTCCAAGTTTAGTAATGGCTTATTTATCAGCTATGCAAAATGCCCTATGTTTAATTTTTTGAAAGTTCAACTAAGTGAACAAATTCCTTTAAGTAGGGCAATCTATGCTTTCTCTTTCTTGCTAGTTCCCAAATGACTTTTTTTTTTTCTACAGGAATGGGGCTCTTAGAAAGTTATATATGATTTAAAAAATTTTTCTTAACTTGAACTAGTGATTTCTAACTCCATCTCCTTTGAGGAGGATTACATAGAAACTATGCCATACAGATGTAGAAAACTAAAGGTGAGCCATCAATGGGGTTATAATATATTCCCTATTCATTCAATTTCCTTTCGGCATACATAAATATCTGTTGTCTTTGAGGTAGATGTTATCTCATGGAAAGAATTAATTTCCAAAACTTTATCTATGCATGACTCCATGTATATAACACTGAAATGATCTTTGTGTAATTTTATAGCCACCAAGGATAAAGTCAGTCATATGAAACACCTAGTGTGACTGGCTCCCACACCACCACCCTTATTTGGCAAAAATACCTGAAAACACCTACTCACTATGACTTGATCTTTGGATGTTACATTGCATTTCAAACCCCTTGTTTTTGCACAAAACAAAACCCTGGAAAAATTCATGACAAATTTCATGAAATTCTTGAAAAATATATTTTCATTAAACTGTTAAAACACTGACAATTGGTTAAAAGATATATTTATAAAATAGTGTACATAAAAAAATCTACTGGTATTATTTAAATCATTAGGAACTGTCTGTGATTGGTATAATGTGTTCAAAGGCACAACTGATTTTAAGACTGAAACATAGCACATATTTTATTAATAGCCCTTACATAAAAAATGTCCTCAGTTTTAGGTTATGTAATGATAAACTGTGCCTGTTGAAAAATATATGTGGAAAAAAATAATTTTTATACAAATGAGACTGATCTGTAGGCATTCATTTATTCCAATCCAGCTGATAATGGTAAATGTGTTTGAATTACTGGGCATAAGTATGCAACATTTAAAAGGGAGTGGAGATCTTCATTAAAACAGAAGGCTCTTCAACCTCCACGATGATGTCAGTAATATAGGTCCTTGGAGCACATTATTGTTTTAAGTGGAGGTCCACACACTTTCACATTGGTTATAAAACATTATTTTGTGCTGCTGGCCTGGAATGAGAATGTCATACATCTGCAGGCAATTAGAAGAAGCTGGACCGCATGTTTGATTAGCTCAATAATAAATGGGCACAAGTGTGACTCGACTTATGTTAGTCACATTCCCTAGACAGATTATCCTGTTGTTATCATATGAAATAACCCCCTTTTATCAACAATTAAGTAAATCCACATTTACAGGCACTTTGCAAAATTGTGAGGTGGGAAGAAATCCAACTTAAGCCTTAAGTCTTCCAAAAAACTTTTAACCCTTCTTTTGAGGGTACAGACCCCAATCCCAAATTCTAGAAACTGGCTAAATTACGGAGAACAGTTTGAATTGGAAATACCCTGTGTGCACACAATCAACAAGTATGTACATAGCATCTTCTTTAAGCATTTAATAGTCTGTTCATAACTTAAATTCCCAAGGAAGAATCATGAATGTTTTAATATGTGAAAAAGTAACTTTGTAAAGTAGTCTAAATATTTTCAAGAAAAATTAAACAGGATTTCATTTTCATTATTCACAGTGCAGTTTCTACTACAACCAATGCATGTAAGTCTTGAATATATATATATACACACGTGTACATATATATGTATAATATATATATTATATATATATTATACATATATATATATTTTTAAGAGAGTCTTGCTCTGTGACCCAGGCTGGAATGTAGTGGCACCATCATAGCTCACTGCAGCCTCTAACTCCTGAGCTCAAGAAATCCTCTTGCCTCAGCCTCCTGAGTTGCTAGAACTACAGGTAAGTGCCACCATGCCTGGCTAATTATTATTTTTTTTTTTTTTTTGAGACAGAGTCTCACTTTCTTGCCTGGGGCGAGTGCCGTGGCGTCAGCCTAGCGCACAGCAACCTCAAACTCCTGGGCTCAAGCGATCCTACTGCCTCAGCCTCCCAAGTACCTGGGACTACAGGCATGTGCCACCATGCCCGGCTAATTTTTGCTATATGTATTTTTAGCTGTCCAATTAATTTCTTTCTATTTTTGGTAGAGATGAGGTTTCGCTCTTGCTCAGGCTGGTCTCGAACTCCCGAGCTCAGAACAATCCGCCCACCTCGGCCTCCCAGAGAGCTAGGATTACAGGCGTGAGCCACCGCGCCCGGCCTTGGAAAGTAACTCTTATGTGCTTGTGCCCTGTCTTCCATATTATTAACAATTGTTCACAATCCCCCCTGAAAAATACTTCTTATTATTCCATCTCATACCATATTTTTAAAAAATTGAAAAAAATACTAAAAATAATTTTTTGTCGAGATGGAGTGGGGTCTTGCTCTGTTGCCCAGGCTGGTCTCAGACTCCTGGGCTCAAGTAATCCTCCCACCTTGGCCTCCCAAATTGTGGGATTACAGGTGTGAGCCACCATGCCAAGCCCATCTTTTTAATGTAAGCTATTGCAATGTGTAATAATATCTGCAATTGTGTGTTTATCTGTTTAATGTCTGCTTCTTCTGTTAGACTGTAATTTCCATGGAGCAAATTGGTCTGTTTTGTACATAGCACGGGGCCTGGCACCCAGAGTAGGTGCTCAGTAAGTACTTGCTGAATGAATGAATGAGTGAGCGAGTGAATGACTGCACAAATACCTCTCCCAGTGAGGTCTCAGACTCCTTACAGGACAAAGACCGCACTTGGCTCCTTTCTGATCTCTAGCTCAGCTCTGGGCCCCAAGTGCATGTTCATAAAGTCCTGATTAAGTGGAATGGAATACAGATAATTGAAAATATCTGTTTTTTCTCTCCTCTGGGACCCGATCTGCCCTGTGGTCTGGCAGTAGTAGATGCTGAATAAAAGTTTATTGAATGAATCAGAAATGGCCTGGCCCTGACAAAGGACAAGGTTTGGGGATGGCATTTCGGCCTGGGACATGAGGCCCTGACTCTCCATCCAGCCATCAGATTTGCAGGACAGGCAGAAGCAGCTCTGAACTCAACCAGGCTGTGCCTGATTTAAATTCCTGGCTGTTGAGGCCCAGAGAGAGACAGCGACTTACCCGAGGTCACCAGGATGTTGATAGAGCCAGGATGAGGCTGTGTGGCTCCCAGTCCAGGCCCTCCCCCTAGTCAGTGTTCACCCCACCACACCCTGCAGAAAACAAAGGGGAAAGGAGGCCTGGGTGCCTGCGGGTTCCCAAGGTCCAGCTAGAACTTCCTCAAGCGAGAGCTCACCCCACCCATTTCACAGATACAATAACCGAGGCACTGGGAGTCTGCAGGCCTCGCCACGCAGGGAATTTGCAGGGGAGAGAAGCCCAGCCAGGCTGCCCTATGGTGAAGCTTTTCCTATATTCATGTACTGTTTCTTGACCAGCCCAGGGTGACTCTCACTTCCCCAGATTTAGGATTTATTGTTCACACTTTCTCCACATGTTAGCAGGTCAAGGTGCCTGAGAAATCTGCTTGGCTGACCTTGCTGCTCCTTCGGGTGAAGCCCAGGGCATCCGGGAGTCTAGGCCAGGGTCGCATAGCCATCAATCACAGCAGTGCAGGGCCACGGGCCCCCTGCGGTTTAGCAACAGCCTCCAGGCAGCAGGCAGAGGAGGGGAGACACAGCCCTGGAAGAGGAACGTGATGCAGGGATGGGTTTCGGGGAGCCCTAGGTCAAGGCGCCTCCGCCCACATATGTAGCCACTGCTTTGTGCTCACCTGGCGGTCCTCAAACTTTCTGGTCTCAGGACCTCTTTATACTCTCAAAAATTATCGAAGATCCTAAACAGCTTTTGTTGATGTGGGTTATATCTACCAAATATTTACTGTATTAGAAATCAAAACTGAGAAATTTAAGAAAAATCAATGTAAAAGGAATAACAAACTACACGTTAACATAATCTATTTTATGAAAAATAACCGTATTTTCAAAAACGACAAAAAAAGTAGTGCGAAGAATAGCGTTGTTTTACATTTTTTCCAAATCTTTTTACCGTCTGGCTCAATAGAGGACAGCTGGATTCTCCTAGCTGCTCCAATCACGTGACATGCAGCCTTTGGAAAACTCCTCCTTACGCTCATGAGAGAATGAGAGTGAAAAAGGCAAATAACATCTTATTTCCTGTTATTCCCGCTAATACCCCGTCATGAACATAATTTTGACCTCACGGATCCGCTAACAGGGTCTGCTGATCATACTTTGAGAATCGCTGCTCTACACTATTGATTTAATCTTCTCAATAACTCTGTGGGGTGAATCCTGTTGTTATTCCCATTTTATGGATGAGCAAAGTGAGGCTCAGTGAGGCCATAAGGCTGGCTGGAAGACACGGAGCCAGGGAGCGGCAGAGCTAGGGTTTGAAGCCCAGTCTGTCAGCTCTGGGACCTGTGCTTTGAACAGCGACACTACTCCAGCTCCCACCTGGTGAGCAGATGCTGACATGGCAGGAGGGACGGATCAGGAAGGAGTCGAGGTTTTGGGGTGCCCTAAGGGGGAAGGTAGATACAGGGTGGTGGTTACTAGGGTGGGCTCGGGAACACGCTGCCTGGACCCACATGCTGGCTCTGCCCTGCTCGCATTGTGTGACCTGGGACAAAGTGTTCAACTTCTCTGAGCCTCAGATACCCCATCTGTAAAACGTGATAATAGGATATTATGTCTTAGGACGTCTCTCCTGACCCGGTTCAGGTAGTGAAGCCATGAGCTCTAGCACCCTTTTGCTTCTGTCAGCCAAACTCTACAAAGATACATCTGGAACCACGTTGCCAAGGGATCTCAAGAACCTCTTGCCTGGCTGGGTGCAGTGGCTCACACCTGTAATCCTAGCACTCTGGGAGGCCGAGGCGGGAGGATCGCTCGAGGTCAGGAGTTTGAGACCAGCCTGAGCAAGAGTGAGACCCCATTCTCTACTAAAATTAGAAAGAAATTAGCTGGCCGACTAAAAATATATGGAAAAAATTAGCCGGGCATGGTGGCGCATGACTGTAGTCCCAGCTACTCGGGAGGCTGAGGCAGAAGGATCGCTTGAGCCCAGGAGTTTGAGGTTGCTGTGAGGTAGACTGATGCCACGGCACTCTACCCCAAGCGAGAGAGAGAGACTCTGTCTCGAAAAAAATAAAAATAAAAATAAAGTACCTCTCGCCAAACTGCCTCCTTACCCTCTCGGTAGGTGAAGAACCTGAGTCCCAGAGTGGCAACGGACTGCCCATGTGACACAGCAAGTTGGGGACAGAAGGCCCAGGCCACCTGGCATCTACTTCAGGTTGTATCCACCAGGCCATGCCACCTTCCTTGCTCGACCATCTGCTTTCGAAGATGGCAGCCCTGGAGCCCGACTGCCTGATGGGAGTCTCAGCTCTGCCACTTCCTGGCTGTGTGACTTCCAGCAAGATGCTTAACCTCTCTGCACCTCAGTTTCTTTATCTATAGAATGGGAATAGTAATTTCATCTCCTTCATTGGGATGTGTGTGGATTAAAGTGAATTGATCCATGCAAAGAACTTCGAACACTGCCTAGGGGAAAGTGAGAGCTTAACATCGGTAGTTAATACTGTCACTGTCGTCATCATCGTCATCACCAAGCTCTTGAACGCTATTGGGGATACGCTGGGGGTGCTTCTGGTAGAGTACCCTCTCTGCTTTGTGTGAGGTCTTGGGAGGGACAGACAAAGCCGGAGCTGGGTTTCGGCCTCTGCATGGGGACTATTCATGGTGTGATCTTGGGCACATCACTTGCCTCTTGGGCCTCTGGGTCCCCAGCTGGGACAAGGCGGGGTGGGGGGGATGTCTTTAAAAATTTTTTCCGCCCTATTTCTAGTGTCATGACATTTCTCCCACAAAATGGCCACGTAAATTTGCATAGCCACTCACTGCAGTATTGTTTATAAGGTAACAGTAAACATTTAGAAATGGTCTTGATGTCCTTTCCTCATCGAGGTTTTAAAAATAAGGGATTAATGGCCTGAAACGGGAAACAATCCAAACGTCCGTGCGCGGGCGAAGGGCTGCACGCACCGTGGTCGCCGTGCAGTGGCGCGTCCCTTGGCGGTAAAAAGCGACGAACTCCCGGCAACGCAACGACGTGGATGCATCTTGAAAACGTTATGCCGAGCGGAGGAAGACTTATCCCAGAATGTGCACTGTGTGGTTTCGTCTAAGGTATTCAGGAAAAGGGAAGTTTACACCGTAGGGACAGGAAACAGTTCAGTGGTTGCCTGGGGTGGGCGTGGGGACAGGGGGTTGATTGCAAAGGGGCACGAGGGAACTTTTGAGATGACGGAGATGTTCTAGACTTGATTGTAGTAGCGGTTATGCCGCTGTGTGATTCTTTGAAACACATTGAACTGTACTCTTAAAATGGGTGCATTTCATTGTATGTAAATTACACCGTAATGAAGTTGATTAAAACAATTAAATGATGTTTCACCCATACAAGGAAAGCTCTGAATTTGTCAAAGGAGTGGGCTACATCTCCAGGCACGAATATGGAAAGATGTCCTCGTTAGGTTGTTTTTTGTTTTTGTTTTTTTATTTATTTATTTTTTAACGCATTAAGTTGTTAAATAAAAAATAAAGGCAAGTTATGTCATGACACTGGTGACGCTGATATTTATTCAGAGCTCACTGTGGGCCAGGTAGGTGCTTTACGTCCGTTATTTTGTTTGATCGTGACAATTTCCATGTGAGGTTTAATAGATGAGAAAACTTAGGCTCAGAGAGATTAAATAATGTGCCTGGGAAGGACGCTGAAGAGCCACATGGCCGGGACGGGGACACGCTCTGAGCCACCACACGATGCTCTATCGTATGATTCCAGTTCATTAACTAACTGACCATGTTAGGCTACGTGCAGAAAAAAATCTAGAGAGTTGACTCCAAACTGGGCCGTGAGGATTCTGTCTGGCGGGTGAATTTACAGGCTCTTTCACTTTTCATATCTTGGTTCTGTTCTGTTCCTATTGATTGCAACTGAGTTACCTTTGTAATCAGAGAAAGCAATACAGGTTAAAAAAAAAAGTACTAAAAAGTACTAAAAAATGTCTCTGTCCTCTATCTCTTCGGCTCAGGACCTGGACACCCTCTCCTCCCTGCTCCCTCTCCTGGATGGGGCCACGTGCCTGCCCAGACCCCGAAGCCCCACTGATAAAGGCCTGAGCCAGCTGAGTCCCATATCAGGCCCTAACAGCCCCTGCAGTCCCATCCATCCGGTCCCCCGGGGAGGGCGGGCCCCGTCCCAGGAGTCAGCAGGCTCCAGGGCCCCGGAGATAACAGGAGCTGCAGCGGTGGGTGGGACGCTGTGAGGACCAGCCGTGCAGGGTCTCCAGCAGGGAGGTGGCGGGGCCAACTGAGACTGTTGTCAGGCCTCTCTCCACTGGACACATGAGGCCTCTGAGACCCAGAAAAGGTGTGTGACCTGCGCAGCCCACATTTGCGGACCTGGCTCTGTCTGCTGTGTGACCCTGGGCACATGTCAGCCCCTCTCTGGTCCTCAGGTTTCCCTGGGAGTCCTTGGTTCCAGCCTGGTCCTCTTTTGGGAAATGAACTGAGCGCTGAGACCATCCATGGGAATGAGCAGTGTAGACGAGATGTCCTCAGCCCCCAGGTCCAACCCCCGAGTGGATGTGTGGAAACCCAAATGCAACCTCATGACCGCGAACATATTCACACTCACCTGCCTGGGCACGCACAGGTCTGCACGCCCCAAGGACAAGCCGGGCCACCCCTGGCCAGACCAAGCCTTGTTTACATGTCTAAAGGTCGGGTGCCAGCTGCCAGGAAGGGCCTCAGCTGGTGAGAGTCTACAGCTGTGTCCCCAGGACGCAGATAACGTGGCCCGGGAAGGGACTGCCAGACCCAGGAGAGGGTGGGGTGACGACGCCGGGTTGCCCTCTCTGGCAGCTTTGTTGCTGTGGGCCCGGCCTGGCACCTCTGGGCCCGGCCTGGCAGCTTCTACCACCCCTGCCCTCTAGGAGCGCCCCCAGGCCAGTTAGCCGGGTTTCCCTGACCCTGTCGTGGCTCTGCACTGCCCGCCACGTCTTTTATGCCACTGGGTGCTTCCACCCCCCAGCCTCAGTTTCCTCATCTGTAAAGTGGGGAAAATCATAGCTCCTATCTGATGGGGTGCAGCGAGGAATGAGTGCGCTGAGGTGTGGCGTGGTGGCAAGTGACTGGAAGGGACCCAACACAGGGGTCTCTATTTTTAGGGATAGTTCTGGGTTCTGGAAGCCCTGACTCCCAAGGTAAGGAGGCTTCAGAGAGCTCCCATCCGACATCTCACAGTCACAGGGTGGAGCCTAGAAGTCCTGTCTGTCACCTTCGGCTGTCTTTCCCTGCAGCATCTCCCATTTTCTAATCCCGCCTTCTCCCCTTAGCAGCAGGTCACCTCTCCCCGTTCACACTGCCCCATAGAATGGATCATGGATACGCCTCACGTCCACGAAAACACAACAGTAACGTAACGCAGGGGACTTCTAGTCTGGCTGTGGTGTGGGACTTACACGTTAACACCTTAAAGAGTGGTCCCTATTCAACGTGTGTGTACCCCAGCCACAGACAGAGGGTGGACGCTCAGCTGCAATCTCTGCCCGGGACAGATTCTTCTTTCCTCTCTCCCCCCGGGACACTCTTGGTCATATGAACTCTTGACCACTGACCTGCAAGGAAAAGGGAAGCTCCCTTTGTTTTAAGGTAGCTCTATCACCAAAATATTTACTAAAATTTTCTTTACATTAAAGTGGCAAAAATGTGAACATTGATAACCTCCGGGACCAGGAATTGCCGTGAGGACATAGGCTCCCCTCCCGTGCTGTGGGTGAGAACCAAGGTGGGCACCACCCACTGGGGGGTGATTAGCATCTTTATCAACACACGGCCACACACTCCCCGTAACCCAGGACCACCCTCCTGGGAATCTACAGACAGAAATGCCAGCACAGAGGCATCTATCTGTTCACAGATCTTTCTGGAAGCATTTTTCTTTGATTTTTTTTGGTAAAAGTACAAAACTGGAAGTAATTCAAATGACTATTCACGGAGGGTTGAATACCTAGACATTTTGTGATCCAACCACACCATGGAATGTTATACAGATGCCTAAAGGCACAGATCTCTTGGAACGTTTCCAAGATTCACTGGAAAGTGAAAGAGGCAAGTTGAAGAATATAATCATATAGGATTAGAATTCTGTAAACACACACATAAACACGAATGTTCTGTCTAAAAAATATATATATAAAATAAATATATATATCTCTCTCAAATCAGGAATATTAGTGTATAAACGTTCTGGAAGTATTCAGCCCAAAATTTAACTTAATTCATGCCATTTTCTAGATGTGTGACTTTGGGAAGTGACTACTCTTCAGCCTCAGTTTCCTCCTTTCTAAAGAGGTAATGACAAGTCTCTCAGGGTCGTGACAAGAATTAATATTGCTAATTCTTGTAAATCACATAAATCACTTGTCACATAAGATGCGTTCTATCAATACTTAGGAAAATAACGTGGGAATAAAATGTCAACTAAATAAACATTTTTTTTAAGGAATAAATTTTCAGGAAGCTCGAAGGCTGACTCGTCCGTCTGTCTTTGCTGCCACCTAGTGGTCACAAGTGAGAAAGCATGCGTTGGAAGGCTTGCCTGCCTTCCTCTAAGCCACAGTTTATTGAGGGCCCAGGCTGTGTCCGACGCACACAGGGCCCGCGCCTGTTCAGTTTTCTCATCTCAAGAAAGGGGGTAATAACTGAACTGACCCAATAAGTTTGTGAGGATAAAACGCCGTCGTGCATGTAAAGCATTTAATGCTGGCCCGAATATAAAAGAATGCTCTAGAAATGGTAATTATTGGTATTTACACACGTAATCTCAGTTAGGAAATCAGTATTATACCTATTTCACGGATGAGGAATTTGAGGCTCAGAGAAGTCAAAGTAACTTGCCTGAGGCCATCAGCTAATTGGAGGAAGGGCTGAGATTAAAATTCAACACGCCTAAGATCCTATCTCACATGCCCATCTGAAAAGGAGTTGTAAGGACTGGTTTTCACCACCTCTTGTACCTGAATTTTGGATTCCATTTAAAAATACCCAGATGGGCCCAGACATGGTGGCTCATGTCTGTAATCCTAGCACTCTGGGAGGCTGAGGTGGGAGGATCTCTTGGGGCCAGGAGTTCGAGACCAGCCTGAACAAGAGTGAGACCTCATCTCTACTAAAAATAGAAAAATTAGCCTGGCATGGTGGTGTGCACCTGTAGTCCCAGCTACTTGGGAGGCTGAGGCAGGAGAATTGCTTGAGCCCAGGAGTTTGAGGTTGCTGTGAGCTATGATGATGCTACTGCACTCTAGTCTAGAAGACAGAGCAAGACCCTGTTTCCAAAAAAAAAAAAAAATCATTACTCCTGCATGCCAGGCATTGTGCCACTTTTTCTAGGCATCATCTCACTTCATCACCAGCACAGGGTGGCCACTATCAACTGTCTCACCCAAGAGAAAGCAAAAGCTTAGCGAGGTTAAGAGATCTGCCCAGGCTTGCTAGCTAGGCTTGCTAGAACCTGCAGCTGGCCCTCCTCAGAACACTTCCCTGCCTGCAAAACTGCGGACAGACGCACGTGATTATGGGACCTATTGGTAGTTGGGGTCCTGCTTTTCAACTCTCAGTAGGTGGGTTTTTTTCATCCCTTTCATGTGCTGTGGGTTGAGGATGTGGACACTAGAGTCAGTCAGCCTGGTTTGGGATCCTGGTGGTGCCACATTCTAGCTCTGAGCATTGGGCAGGTCACTCAGCCTTTTTTAGGCTCAGTTTCTTCATCTGTTCAATGGGACTAGCATGGTTCTTATGACATAGGGCCTTGTGTAGCCTGTGAGAGAAACGCACATAGGCACTCGGCACTGAGCCTGGCCAAAAATATGTTATCCTTGCTGTTAATTGTTCATACAGTTTACAAAACCCTTTTTGAAAGGTGGTCTTACTAATAACCTATCTTTTTTTTTTTTTATTATTTGAGACAGAGTCTCACTCTGTTGCCCGGACTAGAGTGCTGTGGCGTCAGTCTAGCTCACAGCAACCTCAAACTCCTGGGCTCAAGCAATCCTAATGCCTCAGCCTCCCAAGTAGCTGGGACTACAGGCATGCGCCACCATGCTTGGCTAATTTTTTCTATATATATATTTTTAGTTGTCCAGATCATTTCTTTCTATTTTTTTAGTAGAGACGGGATCTCACTCTTGATCAGGCTGGTCTTGAACTCTTGACCTTGAGTGATCCACCCACCTCAGCCTCCCAGAGTGCTAGGATTATAGGCGTGAGCCACCGCGCTCGGCCTCTAATAACCTATCTAACAGAGGAAAATAACCTATCTAACAGAAAGTAAGGGAAATAAACTCACAGCACAACTACCCTTTATTTAATTAAAACACCTGTGACCTAACTTGTTCTGTCTAAGAGTTCTTTCTCAGCCACAAAGAGCCCTAAGTGGACAGTAGGGATGCGATCTTCCTGCTCTAGCTCTCTCTTTCAGTTCCTGCCAAAAAACCAGATTCAAGGACTCAGAACATCCAGGCTCACAGAGAGAGAAAAAAAAGTAAAGAACTCCCTGACACCTTGCCCCTGCTTCTGTTATCATTCAGCTGAAGGAGAGAAACAAAACAAAACAAAACATTTTTACCCTTTAAAAACACCAAGCAACTTTCCCTCAGCTGCCCAGCACTACCCTCTACCTTTTCTTCAGTGCTGTGGTCACACTCTTTCACTCTCCCCCACCCCCTTTTTCTTTCTTTCTCGAGAAAGTAAAATAAAATTTCTTCCCTAAAACTAGTCTACTTCTGGTGTGAGAATTCTTTCTCCAACCCACAGTGAGCACCTAGTAAGTTTCCACCCTAACTCTTCCGTATTCATTCTTTGATTGGATTCTCCCAATAGCATTGAGAGGATGTGCACAGCAGGACTTATCTGTTTTTTCATGAAGCAGCCAATGTTCCAAGAGGGTGAGAGGCTCGTTCAAGCACCACCACACCCAGCTAAAGGGTATACTTTAAAATAACTGAAAGAGTGGGATTGGAATGTTCCTAACACAAAGAAATGATAAATGCCTGGAGTGCTGGATACTCCAATTACCCAGATTTGATTAATTTACATTGTATGTCTGTATCAAAACATCATATGCACTCTATAAAGGCACACAACTATTATGTATCCACAGCAATTAAAAATGAATGCATCTGTCAGCTGGGGCGGTGGCTCATGCCTGTAATCCTGGCATTTTGGGAGGCCGAAGTGGGAGGATCGCGTGAGGCCAGGAGTTCAAGACCAGACTGGACAACATTGTGAAAACCTGCCTCCATAAAAAGTAAGATAAAATAGCCAGGCGTGGTGGTGTGTGCCTGTAGTCCCAGCTACTTGGGAAGCTGAGGCAGGAGGATCACTGGATCCCAGGAGTTCGAGGATGTAGTGAGCTATGATGATGCCACTGTACTCTAGCCTGGGTGACAGAGCAGGACATTTTCTCAAAAAAAAAAAAAAGCGTCTGCCTAACCCCATCCCAGCCATCAAGATTTCTGGAGCAAGGAACTTGCATTTTCACAAGCAGCCCCAGAAGATTCGATAGACTGGCAGGTTTGGGATTCTCTGGCTTTGAGAAGCGCTGGACTAAAAGGATCAAACAGGGACCCCAGGAAACCCTCCATCCCCTGGGCATCTGGGAGCCTTCAGGCAGAGGCAGACGTTGTCCGCTTGTTTATTCATCCATTCCCAAGGCACTGCACTGGGCACTCAACAGTGAGCACACCAGCCCCTGTCCCCTCCTTGGACTTACGGTCTATTGGGGGGAGACGGAAAGTAACCAATTCACAATCCCAGATGTGCTATGAGCTGAGGGGCTGGTGCGTGGGCGCCGGTGATCCCAGCTACTTGGGAGACCAAGGTGGGAGAATTGCTTCAACCTAGGAATTTGAGATCAGCCTGGGCAACATAATGAGACCCCATCTCAAAAAAATAAAAACAAGCAAACAAACAAAATGTGCTCTGAAAGAAAGTATGGGGAAGAATGAGAGGGAATTAAAGGGGTCCAGATCCTACCTGGGGCATCAGGGAAGCTGAGCTCAGAGGGAGGAGGAAACAGGGACCGGGAGAGGCCTGCGCAGGCTCAGGTGTGTGGGCAGGGCACTCGCAGCAAAGCAAGGAGAGAGAGATGGATACAGAGATACAGACACATAAAGAGATTTTCTGTACCGAATCGGCGCGCGTTCTTACGGAGGCGGACCATTCCTCGCCCCGCAGTCGGTAAGCCGGAGCTGCGGGACAGCCCATGGGGTAAGTGCCAGTCCAAGTCTGTGCTGGAAGGCAGGAGAAAGCCAGCGTCCCAGCTGGAAGAGAGTCAGGCGGAGAGAAGGACTCTCTCCCACTCAGCCTTTTATTCTATCCAGGCCCTCAGGATTGCAGAGGCGCACCCACACGGGGGCGGGCAGTCTGCTTTGCTTCCTCTGCCGTTCCCATGCTAAGCTCATCCAGAAACACCCGCACAGACCCACCCAGCAATGATGTTTAGCCAAGGATCCGAGCACCCTGTGGCCTAGCTAAGGTGACACATAAATTGCCCATCACCATGCAGTTGCCCAGGTGAGGAGACAGGCCAGGCCTTAGCGGCTCTTTCCCGCGTGGGGAGGAGAGCAAGCGGGAGGGCAGACGTCGTGCCTTGCTCCCGTCCTGGTGCAGAAAGGCCCGACATACTCCAGGCCGTGAAAACGAAGGTTCTCGGGCCTCTAGTTAGCCCCGTAAACCTGTCCCCCAGCCCACGTGACCCCATTAGGCTCCCATTCAGGGCGTGGGCTCCGGTTTCCTTCCAGCGCCCTGGAAAGCTGTGCCCTGGAAAGCTGTGCCCTGGAAGGCTGTGCCCTGGAAGGCTGTGCCGGGAGAAGCCACCCGCAGGCCCAGCTCAGGAGCCAGCCTCGGCCAGGCCGCAGAGCACTCCCGTCGCTCCCAAGGCCCCTCCTGACATTTATGAGGTGCTGCCGAAGGGGTCCGCCCCAAACCCCGGAGGAATGTTAATTGGCTAAAGCTGGGCCCGGGTTATTACCATTTTATTTTCATTTGTCTTCTCCCCAGAGGCGCCTGGGTTGGGCTGAGCGGGCCGGAGCCACCTCTCCGGGAAGAGGCTGGCGACAGGGGCAGGGGTGTGTCGGCGCAGGGAGGATCCTCCGCTTGTCCCCACCGCCCTCCCTGCTTCTTCCTCTTGTTGGGGTCTCAGCTCAGGGAGCGGGCGAGGAGAAAGTTTGGGATGGCAGTGGCATGCGGAGGCTAAAACAGGGGCTGTGCTGTCTGACCGTCGAGGGTCCAAAAGCTGGCTCTTCCCTCCTGGGCTGTGCGAGCCTGGGAAGGTGTAACCGGTGTCTGTAACGATGTCGACCTTCCCGGACCATCCTATCCCACCCCGCCCTTCCTAAATACACTCGTTGTATGGAAGTTTCTACTGCGACGCACACGTGGTCCCATTGAGACAGTGGGGTGGGGGGAGTGGCTTGTCACGGATTTATTTGCCCTGCTGTTTTCACCCACGGTAGTGGTTCAGTCTGAGTCCCCGTGCAGTTAACAGAAATAATAAAAATAGCTACCATTTATTTAGTGAGGACATTGGATGAGCTTAGATGCTTTCCATGCTTTATGTTATTTGGCTTTTCTGACAGTCCTATGAAGTAGGTATTGGTAATCCTATCTGGCAATTGGGAAGACGAGGCTCAGGGTGGTCAGGTCACTTGTCTGAGCTCACACACCTGTAAATGGCGCAGCTGGGATTTTCACCCCGGCCTTGCTCCTGTGTGCTGCGTGGTTCCCTGGGAATGTCGCGCGAGGTAGGAAGTATGATTGTACTTCATTGCATTTTTTACCACCTAAATGTGATTAAGAAACCAAGATTCTGTCCAAGGAAACATAAAGGTAAAAGATGAAATGTAATGACACGCAAAAAGCTCAGAACATGGGTCAGAAGATCAAAGAGGGCTGCGTGTGGTGGCTCATGCCGATAATCCCAGCACTTTGGGAGGCTGAGACAGGAGGATTGCTTGAGGCGAGGAGTTCGAGACCAGCCTGGGCAACCTAGCAAGAACCCGTTTCTACAAAAAATACAAAAATCACCCAAGCATAGTGGTGCATACCTGTAATCTCAGCTGCTTGGAAGGCTGAGGCAGGAGGATGGGCTTGAGCCCAGAAATTTGAGGTTACGGTGACCTCTGATTGGGCTGCCACACAGAGTGAGACCCTGTCTCTAAAATGAATAAATAAATAAATAGAAAGAAAAAGGAAAAAAAGATCAAAGAAGAGCTAATTCTGGTTTTCCAACTAACTAACTATGTGACCTTGAATGAGTTACTCTCCCTCTCTGAGCCTCCGCTTTCTTGGAAAGGATTTCCAAACCTGGATAAGCTTAAGAATCACCGGCAGAGCTGGTTAAAGAACATCCTATGCAATGACAAGGATGAATCACTAAAACAGGGTGTCGAAGGCGAGAGGCAGACACAAACAAGCCCATGTATTGTTATTCCACTCACATAAAGTCCCCACACAGACAAAACTGAACTGGTGTTCTAAGTCAGAATAGTGGCGACCTTTGAGGGACATGATAGGGAAGGGGGTAAGGAGATTTTGGGGTGTGGAGAGTGTTTGTTTCTTGACCTGGGTTATGGCCACGTGACTGTGTTCATTGTATGGAAACAACTTGAAGTGTGTACTTACTCTTTTGTTTACTTTCAGTATGTGTATTATACTTCACGATTAAAAAAAAAACCTTAAAAACAAAACCCCAACAGATTTCTGAGTTCCCCCCCAGAAGTCACTCTCACCTTTGTGGGTTTTTTTTTGTTTTGTTTTTGAGACAGAATCTTGCTCTGTGGCCAAGGCTAGAGTGCCATGGCATCAGCCTAGCTCCCAGCAACCTCAAACTTCTGGGCTCAAGCGATCTTCCTGCCTCAGCCTCGGGAGTAGCTGGGACTACAGGCATACACCACCAGGCCCATCTCTATTTTTAGTAGAGATCGGGGTCTCACTTTTGCTCAGGCTGGTCTTGAACTCCTGAGCTCAAGTGATCCTCCCGCCTCGGCCTCCCAGAGCGCTAGGATTACAGGCCTAAGCCACCGCACCTGACTCACATTTGTGTTTTTAACCAATTCCCCAGGTGACTCTCATAGAAACACTAAGGGTTGTTTTGGGGATAAAACGTGTCATTTTATGACCTACACTATTGATTTCATTTTTAAAAATGCCTCTCAAGTTCTGCACACTTTTTCCACCAGGGGGCGCTGATCCAATCAAATGCTTTTTAATATCAATACTTAGAAACCATGTGGCTTCAGCGGGTAAATTTGTGTTAGGTAAACGGGGTGAGCACCATTAGACCAGAAATGGAACAACTGACCACTAGAGTGTCCTGGCTGAAGGGCAACTTGAAGTTCTATATAATCTTCTGGTGTACAGATGGGGAAACTGAGGCCTGGAGGAAAGGGGGATTTACTGACAGTCACGCAGAGTTGAGCCTCACTCAAACCAGGTCTCAAGCTTGACTTGGAACACAGTGCTCTGTATTTCCTCCGTGAACTGGAAGATTGCTTCTCTTTTTCTTTGGATAGACGGAGCAGTGTGGCGTAGACCAGAGCTTCGCCATCTTACTTTGCACCGTTCACCTGGGCATCTTATTCCAGTTAAGATTCTGATTCAGAAGGTCTGAGGTGGGGCCTGAGATTCTGCCTTTCTCACAATCTCCTGTTGCCACCAATGCTTTGATCCACAGACCACGCAGTGCCCAGAGGGGCTGTACGAACAAGCGTGCAGGGCCGGGAGCCTGGAGGCCTGAATTATTCTTCCTTTAAAATAAGGTATAATTTACTTGCAGCAAAATTCACCTTTTTTACAGTTCTATGAGTATGGTTCTGCAAACTTTGACACATGCAAAAGTCACTTAACCAACATCACAATCAAGACCTGGAATAATCTCATTATCCTTCCCTCATTCCTTGCGTCTACTTGTCAACTCCTTTGCCAACCCCCTTCAGTCCCTAAAGTTTAGCCTTTTGCAGATGTTCTATAATGGGAATCATACAGCATGTGTCTTTTGAGCCTTCTTTTTCTTAGCACAATACGTTTAATATTCATCATTTTTATTGCTGAGTAGTGCTCCATTGTATGGATGTACCACGATAGATTTATCCATTCACCAACTGAAGAATGTGGGGGTTGTTTTCAGGTTTTGGTGATTATGAATAAAGCTACTACAAATATTTATGCTCAGATTTTTTTTTTTTTTTTTTGAGACTGAGTCTCACTCTTTTGCCCGGACTAGAGTGCCGTGGCATAAGCCTAGCTCACAGCAACCTCAAATTCCTGGGCTCAAGCGATCCTTCTGCCTCAGCCTCCCGAGTAGCTGGGACTACAGACATGCACCACCATGCCCGGCTAATTTTTCTATATATATATATATTTTTAGTTGTCTAGATCATTTCTTTCTATTTTTTTAGTACAGACGGGGTCTCGCTCTTGCTCAGGCTGGTCTTGAACTTCTGACCTTGAGCGATCCACCCGCCTCGGCTTCCCAGAGTGCTAGGATTACAGACAGGTGTGAGCCACCGCGCCCGGCCATGCCAGAAGTTTTTGAAGAGAAGAATGGGAAGACCAATGTGGGATTCAGGAGAGATTAATTTGGCAGCCATGGGAGAAATAGATAAAGTGGGAAAGAAATGTCCTGATTCATGGTAGTGACGGTGAGGTGACTATATTTTTGCAGGAGACATTAACCTACCACTATGAGCGAGACAGCCATGCAATGTGACCTATACTACTAGGTACATAACATATTATGTGCCTTAATGGGATGCTAACCTCTTCTGAGGGGAGATCAGAGAAAGCTTTTTTTGTGGAGATGACTTGGATCTGAGTCTTTAAGACTAAATTGACACTGTTTTAATTCCTTTTACATAGACTTCACTCTGAGTCCGTGAGCTACACGATAGAAGTCCAACTTCCACGGGGAGACCTGGGTAGTACGTTCAGTATGGCCAAGAAAAGGAGCTGATGACAGAAATGGGAATGTAAAGAGATGTGAAAATTAAGAGTTGGAGGTGGCATGGGAGCCAGGGGACTATACGATTCTGGGTTGACAAGGCTGTGATTCTAATCCTGTGCAAGTAGTTCAGGAGAGCAATAAACCAACTACCATGGGTTATAATTTAAAAAATGTTTTGGTTTAAAGAACATGAGAACGTGTGTTATAGCTTGTGGGAGGAAAGAGAGCCAAGGCGATGTTATAGCATTGAGAAGACTTTGTACCAGGGGCAAAGCTCTTCCTCTCAGGTGGGAGAAAAGAAATAGAGGATTGGTGAAAACATAGTAGAGTTTTGCAAGAGTAAATTGTTCGGTTGGACAGGTAGAGAACAGTGTTAGGAAGGAGTGGTTATCTGCCATGACCAAGAATTTGTAGAAACAGTTTAGAACAGCCAGAGGCAGGATATTCAAGAGAAGAGTAAAGGAACTAGGGTTAGAAATGACGGGTTGTTGAAGTCACACATCATAAATATGTCAAGGAAAGACTCCTTACCATGCTTTCACGGATTTTTCTAGCAATAGCCAATATTGAACTGTGGGCAGTAAGCACAGTTGGGAGGTCAGATTCAAGTTGATGGTTGGCTCAGAAGACATGGTGCTGGATTGAAGGGTCCTGATTGAGTACAGTGATAGTTGAGGCAGGAGGGTACTGATAGCCTTGCAGAGAGGGCAGGCACGACTACTTAGTCATGTTGAGGGTTCACTGGGAGCAAAGAGTGGTGAGACAGAAGATGGGGAAGCTGCGATCAAGAGTGGGAGTTAAAATGTACTGAGTTTGGTCTTGGAGCTGGTCCAGAGAGTGATGAGGTTAGGATGTGGCTGAGTCAGGAGACAGACCTTAGGAATCTAGAAGGCTGAGCTCAGAGATTTGGATGTTTTATGGGCAGGATCTTAGATCATCCAGTATGATGACAGGGCCAAGGACAGAGACCAAGGAGAGGAAATGGCTGAGGAATGTGGTTGGGTGTCTTATAAGCCATGGAGATGAAGATTGGACCACCTTCTCTTAGCGTTTCAGAAATCTTCATTTCTGCTTTTGGCCACGTTTCTGATGTTGGGGCAAAGAAGAAATTCTGCTTTCATGAGTGAAGTTATACTGTGGGTTTGATTTCTTTACCTGTTGTTTTAGAAAAAGTCTGAAATAAGGAATGTGCAAAGTAATGAAAAAAATGTCTATAGATAAAAGCCTAATGAGATGCATTTCAACAAAGATTATATACAAAATAATCATTAAATACACAAATCTAAACATTGGAGTGATAAATCGAAACTTCCAGTCATGTTATTGAAGCTGAATGATAGTATAGATTAAGTATCCTTCATATGAAATTCTTGGGACCGAAAGTGTTTTGGATTGTAGATTTTTTCATGCTTTGGAGTATTTGCTGCCTTCTACTTGTTGAATATCCCAAATCTGAAAATCTGAATTTAGTGTCATGTCTACACTGAAAAACTGTTGGATTTTTGGGGCATTTTTGATTTTGGATTTTTGGCTTTGGGATGCTCAACCTGGATAGCTGGTAACGGATTTTGTGCAAAGATGTGTTGAAGAATTTGTATTTTAAAAATTAGTGCTTTATTTGGGACACAGAATATTTTAAGTGTACCATGAAACAATAAAGGAACTCTATAAAGCCATCTAATCATTCTTTTTTTTAAGTTGATAAATCATGGGTATTATATATCAATTAGGCTTGACCAAATCTTAAGTATATCAGGACAATGAGTAAACAAAAATAAAATTTCATGAAGGTGAAAGAAGGCACTTAGCACTTAACAATTTGAATAAATTCTCTTTTATTTCTAATGATTTACCATATTTAGTAAGATGAATACATCATCTTGGTAACTTAATGACTATTTGCAGAAAAAGAGCCCAAAGAAACATTGATTTTAGAAACGTAACTTCCTCCTACCTCCTTCTAACTTTAATTATTGAGGCTTTTGTTTGGTTTTTAAATTTTTGCTAAAGCCAACTAAAAATGCATAGTTTTAATGCAACAAAAAAAGCAACTCAGAGAAGTAATGGAATGTATTTCAGAAACTTTTAAGACTATAGTATATTGTATCTCTACTTCTCATCAGAAAAACTATCTTTCAAGTTGCAGCATTTTCCAAGATGTTGATCAACAGCTGCCATCGCATGTCTAGGCCGAGAACAGCCTTTTACTGGAACAAATATAAGAAATAATTTAATAGCTCTTTGTGGCCTTAATAAAATAATTATTACTTAAAATGTCAGGATCTGGTATTGGTTGACATAGGCTTTCTTTTTATAGTGTCTCTTTATTGGAAATCCTAGAATTTTTCCCTGTAAAATGCAACACTTAAATGATTTTGATTAGAAGGTGTCATCGATTGGGTGTCTTTGTGAAAAGACTCAGACAAACCTCCAACACAAGGAAGGGCCTCTAAGCCATGTAAACTTTGTGGTGACATTCCCTCAATTTCTCTACCAACACAGAAATTGCTCTTTTTCTTCAGACCACAGCTGACTTGACTGTGCAAATGCTGCCATTTTATTCCAGGTTGTTCTAAATTCATTTGAACCAATACTAACATAACTGGGGAACTCCCTAGAGAAGGAGGAAGAGATCTTGGTAACCTCTTCTTTGTTATTTGTATTGAAATAGTGAATTTGACTCTTTTGCCTCCAGGGCCGTGGATGTGATATGTCCTCTCTGGCTCGGCTCCCCACGCCTCCCTTCTTAATACTCTCCTTGCTCCCTGCTCTCCAGCCCTATGGGCTTCTTTCTTTTCCTCCTCATGTGTCACTACAAGCTTCTTTTGAACCTACACTACACTTTGGCATTTGTTCTTTTCTCATTGACCCCATCTTGGCATTCAGGCTTCATCCCAGTCATTTTCCCGAGAGCCCTGCCTGTTCTATACAGCCTGAATTAGTCCCCTGGAGTCCTTACGTAGCATGGCAGAAATACCTGCACTCAGGCAGCTCGCGTTCTACTGGGGAGAAAGAGACATTGAACAAATTATGCGTGGTGGTGATAAATGCTAAAAGGGAAATAATGCTGCCGGTGGATGATGTTGCCATTTTTTTGAGATGAAGAAGGAGGTGGGGAAGGAGCAGAGTCAAGTTTTGGATCTATTTAGGTGCCTACTGGATATCTAAGTAGTCTTGTCTAGGGGGCAGCTGGATAAATGAGTCTGGAGTTCAGAGGAGCAGCAGGGGCTGGAGATATAAATTTAGAAATTGTCGACATGGAGAGGCTATTTAAAACTATGGGAATGGGCGAGATCACCCAGGGTCTGAGTGTGGAGACAGAAGAGAAAAGGTGGGAGGATAGAGCTTGAGGTGTATGAGTCTAGAGTTTGGTCAGATGTGGCAGAATCAACAGAGATTAGATCCGTAGGAGAGCTCAGGGAAAGTTGTTTGGACAGCTTGCTCATAGCCTCATTTCTTCACTTGCATTTGGTAAAGATGTGGGACCATAATAGAAACTTACGGGATGTGGACCCAGTGGCTGCAGCATTCCTCAGGATAGAGGGTCCAAATTACCTGGTCTTGTGCTGCTCCTTTACCCCCTACTCAACCTCTGACCCCTGGCCCCTTACCTTTCCAGTACTCTCGGTCCCTGACCTTGACAAATGATTTCTTTCCTGTTTGTAGCAATGTAGATTTTTTTTTTTTTTTTTCTTGGCTGTATCTTTGTCACCAATGGAGTAAACTTCAACTTCAGAATATTTTAGCTAGTGTTTATCTTGGAGAATTTATACAGATGAACTTATTTTCTTTTTAATTTTGATTAATATGAGAAACTTCCTTTTAAACCATCCTTATCCATAACATCTCACATTTGCCTTTGACCTGTGAAAGTTACAAATTTTGCTTTATGTTTCTCAGAATTTATATTCCTTCTTTTCAGTGTTCCAGATTAGTCTTTTTTATCTTTGGGTAATAAAAGTACTTTCCTGAAATGAGTTAGGTGTCTGGGTTTTATTTTGGAACAAAAAAATTGTGGAGGGATTTAGAGGAGAAATTTATAACCTTCATTAACATTACAATAGTACTTCCTTTACAAGAATATTAAAGCCTCTGTTTCCTTTCCTTTTACTTTTGTTTTGAAGCATAAGAGGTCCTACACAGAAGTTAATGGGGACAAAATCAAAATAGTTTTAGATGTTTGTTAAAGAAAGGAAAAATGTGTCAGAAACGTACTTTATTTCATCATCGATGTACGATTTTGAGTTTTTCTGTGAGCCTCAAGAAATTTAAAGAGTATAACTGTGGTGCTCAATACATTAGGCATTAGACACATGTGTCTGCTGAACACCTATTAATAAAATGTGTTAGTTCTGTGCCTTTCATTACATTTCTGCTGGACAGCTCTGCTATAGATGATAATGAAAACTGGCAGTGAGCATACCAAGTTGTCAGGCATTGCTATCACTGCTTTATAAGTTTTAACTCATTTAATCTACACAGCAACCCTCTGAGGTTGCCAATACACCCATTTTAAAGAAGAGAACACTCAAAAATACATAACTAATAAGTGGTACTGCAAGTGTTTGAACCTAGGCTTTTGGACTCTGGAACCTTCACATAATTCACAGTATTACAAACTAACACTCTACTGTTATTAATGGAATTTTCTATTAAAATAGTTAACATATTGTTAACATAGTATGTGAGATACACTAATAAGTGCTTTAAAAGTATTGCTTCAATATCTTACAAAAATTAGAGAAGAACATAGACATAAGTTTTGAAATTAGATTAATTTTCAAATAGTTCATCATATTTAAATAGGCACACATTTCAACAAAAATCATATCCATCAATCCTTTGACAGTTCCCACATCAAATTTTTGACATGTAAGAGCTAAAAATGTTCAGTAAATCTGATAAACTTATTTAAGTCTTCCTACTGCCTTTGAATCACAAATTTATGAAGTAGGAGAATATTTTAAATGTTGGAAAAATTACATGTCCCCTTTACTCTTGATGAAAGATTTTCCTTTGTTTAATCTTTTGCCATAAATTTTTGCTTTGCAATATGACATTGGGTAGGTTACACTGATTAATCTCCAAGTATCCACATGGGTGCTATTGTACGCTTAAGTCCACTTATCTGTGAAATAATCCAGTTTCTTTTATTGCCTCGGATAAATGAGGCACAATATGCCAACATTCCACATGTATGAATATGGATTATATTCCTGGTATGTCTTAGGTTAACTTTTATTAGAAACAAACTTTAGGTATGTTGACTTTCATGCCGACATTTTTCTGCAATGACTTCACCTGAAATTTAAAAAAAAAAAGAATAAACTATCTCAGTGTCCTGCATGTATAAAGTTCTGATTTTCACATTTATTGAATCCTGGAGGCTTTTTCATCTCCTGATTTCCAGTTATCTGGTGAAATGTTAAGGTTAGATTGAGAAGTGATCGATCACACACAATTTATCGAGACTGCAGTAATAGTGGCTTTTATTTTTTTATTGCTAATAATCATAGTATTCATTTGCATTTTTTAAAATTGTGCAGAGCGCTTTTAATACATTTTTACTTGTTCCTAACAACGACCTGAAACTGAGCTCAGCCTCTGGATGAGTTACTCAGCGTGATACAGACCACTAGTGAGTGACAGCACTGAGGATGTTGGACTCAGTTCCAGATTTCGGGCTTGCAGCTCAACTGTTCTGTTGAATCCATGTCTTCCCTTTTTTATTTAGATTTTAAGCATCTTTTGGTCAGAGACCTGATCTTTTATATATTCTCTTTTCCTTGTCCATATTAGGTGTTGTGAAAACTGTCTGGGTTGTTCAAAATTTAGTATAGTGTTTGGTAGGCCACACTCCTTGACAGAAAAAGAAATGGTGGCCGTTGATAATTATCACAGCTTCCCATTAACCAGATGTTTAGAAATAAAGAATGACAGTGTTCTTCCATGAGCAGAATATTTTTTGTCTTTGTTTCTGATTTAACCATAGAGTCATAGTGTTCATGCACTACAGAAGAAATTGCAAATTGAATTTGATAACCAGCAAGAGAAAAGAGAATAAAACTTTAATTAAACCTTTATTTTGAGATCATTATGAATTCACACGTAATTATAAGGAATATTAATTAGAAAACCTGTGTATTCTTTACCCAATTTCTCCCAATGGTGATATCTTATAAAATTATAGTTAAATAGTTTATCACATTTGCTCAGATTATTTGAATTAATTCACTGCAGTTAGGTCTAATAGAGAAATAAACTTTCTTTGAGAAAAATTCATTAATTTAGTGTGAAGGACTTGAATAGGAGAATTGCTAGGATTTCAGAAAATATTTCAAAGCATTCGTATTTATGAACTCTGTCTTTTGATTCTGTAACTGAAAAAGACTTAGGAATCTTAATGATAACAAAAAGTATCTTGTCAAAATTCTAAAAATATATCCGAATAGAGTACAGTGGTCAGGCAGTGAAGCCTATACTGGCAGGTGGCCTTTTAGGCATTTCACTGCTCCTTAACACTTCCACCCCAGCGTGTGTGACAGGGAAATAAAGGAGATAAAACTGAGACCCCTCTGGTGTTCCTTACTCGCCCTTGCAAAAGAATATTTGGAAAGAAGGTGGTACTTTTCCTTAGTAAAATTCAGGTTGTGGGCTGTTAGAAGTTCTGCTCTCATAGCTAGCAGTCAACATAGAGAACTGAGTTAGCGCTAATTCTAAAACATATTTGTAGTGCGGTATTACCAGTTTCATTAACATTTGGGCATTTTTTTTCTTGTGATTATTGATGTCATTTTCACAGCTGGTATTTCATGGTTACATATCAAATTGTTAAATGTAAAGATTTGTAAATGGATATGTGAAAACAGGCATCCAGTCCTTATACTTTCCTGTTTCCTAAGGCCCTTTTTATTTTTTTTATGGTTAACATTAACCATAGGGAAGGGTTTAAAGGAAACTTTTACACCAGATAGTGCTATTGAAAAAGGAATCAATTTAAAATGGGTTACTCTGAATAAAGTACTTTTACAATCTTCTGATTTTTTTTTTCTGTCAAGATATAAACTGCATTGAAAATTTCTTAGTTTTGCTACTTCCATATGAGTCCGTGAGTATAAAGATTTTTGTTGCTTATGGCTGGAATATTCACATGAGCTGCAAGAGCATGCCACTGGCCACAGCACCTGGACTTCCAGTCTCTTTCCTCCCAGCCCTATTTCTTCCATCTTCCTACCACTGCCGCTTATTCGAGTTCCATAGATTTTATTTTAGAGTCTTATAATTGTACATCATTATCGAAATCTTCCCATTTTTTAATTTTGCACTTCCAAAAATACATTTTTCTCTGTGGCGTTGATCATCACTTTTCACTGGTAAAGGTGGGGATGTACTAGTCTTTTTCACAGTCATAAACCATGTTTTGATGTTCTTTGATACTTAGGAAGCACAAGGATACTTTTGATATTATAAAAGGTAAATGTATATGAAGTCATTGTGTGACCATCCTCCAGAAGTTCTTTAACACCTGGGTGGGGCACTTACTTTTAAAGAAAGGAAAAAATAAACCTAAGTATAGACATGAGGTAGGCTGGAAAAACACCTATGAAAGATACCCTGAAAGGAAATTTTAAATAATGTAACAAAGCTATGGATGAATGGGAACTGTCAGCTGACAGACCAGATGTTTAGAAATAGGGGATTATGGTGTTCTTCAATGAGCAAAATGTTTTTTGTCTTTGTTTCCAATTAAACCACAGAGTCATAATGTTCATGCACTACAGAGGAACTTGCAAATTTAATTTGATAACCATCAAGAGAAAAGAGAATAAAGCTTTAATTAAACTTTTATTTTGATATCATTATAAATTCACACATAATTATAAGGAATAATAATTAGAAAACCTGTATATTATTTATTCAATTTCTCCCAATGGTAATATCTTATAAAATTATAGTAGTTTATTACATTTTACTTTGTTATAATATTAATTAAAAATAACAAATTATTTATAAACTTTCCCTTTGTCCTAGAATCAGGATTTGTAATTCAAAGACAAAAGTCTGACACTTAGTGGATTCTTACCAAGATGCCGTGTGTTACTTCATGGTGTGATTTATTTGTGTATCACCCAGGATACTCCTTGGCAAGGCAAACAAGAAATTGATTGGGAAGACACTGGGGCATCCCATATATTTGGGAAAAGGGCCACATTGCGTGTGGGATTCAGGAACAGCTGGAATCACTAACTGAGGCCTCTAAGAGGCTTTTTGTCTCTGCCTCTCATGTGCTTGTCAGCTTCATTGTCTTAGTTGGCTTCTTCCACATGGCAAATCATAAACATTGCTACTGTACCTCACAGAAATTGTTCCTAGAGAGGCTTGTCTAGTTTCCCCTGGTACATCTTTAAAAAGAAAAAAACAAAAAAGAAAAAAAAATTGGAGAAGTCTATGATTGGCCTACCCAAGGTCACTTAAAGACTCTTGTACAATCACCCAAGGCTAAAGGGGTAGACTATGTTGCGTAAACTTCCCTCTGAATATCAGGACTATTTTCAGAAACAAAGGAATGATAGTGAGTTGGGCAGTCACCCCAACGCTAGTCTGTTACAGCATGGTAATGACCTTAAGAAATTTCCATTTAACATTGTCTTTTAAACACAATAATATGATAGTTGTGTATAAAATTTTACAAGACTTAGAAAACATATTCATTCAGTTGAAACATTAGAAACGTTCACTTTAAAAATCAGAAATCAGATAAGGATGTGCACTATTACTACTTAAATTCCATGTTGTTTTGGAGGCCCCTTAGTCTATGCCATAAAATAAAACCAAAGACACAAATCTAAGACTTAGGATGAAACAGACAAAACTATCATTTTTTGATGTGATTTTCCACATAGGAAATGTCTCAAAATCTGTGGACAAATTATTAGAAATGAATAAGAGAGGTTAGCCAGGTCGATAGATATAAATTAATTATATTTCTGTACAGACTAGAAAAATGTGAGAAAAAAATAAGATACTCAAGAATAACTAAATAAAAGAATATGCAGGACTTTCATGTATGAAGTTAACATTTTTTCTAAGATAGTAAAGGAGGACTGAATAAATAGAAAACCAGTACAGTCAGTTAAAAAGAATAATTTTAACCAACATTATTTTTCCCCAACTGTATTAGACTATAGGATAATTTACTGTAATAATCTAAATGATAGCAATTCAATTAACTTTTTACTAGTGTAGCGGTAAACCTCAGGCTGATTCTAAAGTCTAGCGTATTTCCTTTTTTCATTTGGAAAATGTGGTCACCCTGTGAAGACCTTCATCACATTCCAGACTTCTAAAACCCTTGGATCTTTCGGATATTTTCAACAACAGAAACACTATTGTTTGAAAACTGATGTATTCCTCATTTGGACAACCACATCTAACTACCTCGGTGGCAGAAAAGTGCTCTAAATAGTAGTTACTTTATTTCTATTGAGGTTTCTGATGTCAAAACAAAATATCCCCAACAATCTGAGACTTAATTTTATTCACTTTACATTTTACCCACAGCATTATTTCTGTTCACCACATGTAACAGAATACTATGTAAGTAATGCAAATAAAATAAAAATGTATTTCCCAGAGTCAGCAGGAAACCAGAACAGAAAATTGGAAAAGTCTAGATTCCAATTAATTGTTGACATCCAATAAAGCATTAAGCTCCTTGGGACTTTGTTTTCTTTTTTTATAAATGAAGAGCGTTCAGGATTTCCCAAAGTGTAAAATGGAAACCACCAGAAATGTGTTAGCTATTAAGTCTTATATGAATGAATATTTTAAAATTTAGTGGTTCCATATTTATTTCAGTGTGTATTGGACAAAGAACAACTCTGGATTTAATGGAAATTGCTGCTTTGCAGGATGCTTGGTAAAAAGAAGTGAATCAATTTATAAGGAAAAATGTAGGCCATGGATATGACCAAAATCATAGAAGTGGTGTGTGCATGATTGGAATTTGGGAATTCATGGAGTAGGCAATATATGCTGCTTCTGCTTTAATGTCTTTGATTTTGATTGCCTTCTGTGACTATTTTTTTGCTGGATATTGTCAGTGATTAGCTCCAAGTTCACCATCTCATTTAGGGAACTTATATTTAAAAAATAACCATTCCCAGGAGACATCTGATTTCTCTTTAATTTCTTGTCAATGAACAAGCCTCCATACAGAGAACACACTATTGGTGGGTTCAGCCAGGTTCTGCTTGTATCTTTTGATGAAAGATACAAGCTGCCAACTGTAGGATCTGGGGAACTTTATAGCAAAGCAGGTGGTGGACCATAGCATAGTTTGATTTTTATTTACAAAACAAAATGAAACTTATGGGATTTTCTATGTTGAAATAGTTGGAAAGGATAGTAATCATTTGTTTTCAACAAATATTTATTATTAATATCTTCCTTTGGGTTTGGTATTGCTCCAGGAACTGAGAATACTGCTCTGGGCAAAAAGAGTTTCTGCCTTCTAGTTGTCAGAGACAGATACAACAAATAAGAAAGTAAAAAGAAATATTATGAGATGGTGATACGTGCCTAGAAAAAGGAAGATAAAAGGATAGGTGGTGGAGAAGGTGTAGATTTGTTTTAATGTCTGATAGAGAAGGCCTCAGTGAGTGAGTGTCATTGAAGCAGAGAACTGACAAAATAAGAGAGCAGTCTTGTATAGATCCCTGGTGCAAATACTTTTCAAATTCCTCAAACATCTCAACAACAAGTGCAAAGGTCCTGAGGCTGGAGAGTGCTTGAGGTGTTTGGAGAGCAGCAAAGAGGCCCATGTGGCTAAAGCACAGGAGCAAATGGGAAAGTGGAAAGAAATGAAGTGTGGTGGTTGGGGTGGGGGGAATGTGAAGAATATGTCGGCCATTTAGGCCTTGTGAGGACTTAGACTTTTGCTCTGTGGAAGGGTCTTTCAGCAGGAATGATTTAGAAATTTAAAAGGTTACTCTGACTGTTGTCTTATATACACTATAGAGGACAAGGCTGGATGCTATCCTTTTAGGAGGCTATTTTGGTTATGTCATTAGTTAAGAGACAATGATGATTTGTACCAGGATGAAAGCGGTGGAAGTGATCAGATTGTGGGCTTATTTTGTAGATGTTATCAATAGGATTTGCTGATTGATCAAATATGGATTGTGAGAGAAAGGAAGGAGACAATAACATGTCATCGACAGGGTTTCTTCACCCCAGTCCTTTTGACTTATTGGGTCAGATACATTTTTGTTGTGGAGGTCTGTCGTGTGTATTGTAGAATGTTTAACAATTTCCTAGGCCTCTATACTCTTAAGGCACTTTTCCTCCTTAAATCGTGACAACCAGAAATGTCTCCAGACATTGTGTCTCCTGGGGGGCAAAGTCAACCAGTTGAAAACCACTCATCTAAGGTTTTCGGCCTGCTTGGGAAACCTGTAGGGGGAAGCACTGTAGGGGGAGGAGGTGTGATAGGTGTTCCCAGGAATTTTGTTTTGCACATGTTAATTATTAGGCAGCCACATGGACGTGTTGAATAGGAATCAGGGGAGAGGTCTGGGCTGGAAAAAGAAATTTGGAAATCATTGATGTATAGATGGCATTTATTAATAAATCCACTTTTGAGGCCAGATGAGATTATGCAGGAAGTGAGATAGTAAATGAAGTGGTAAGGACCAGTCCCTGTGAAGTCCGTCATATGGTTATTAATAGTTATCTCTGGGCCAGTCTCAGAAATGGTTTGCTCTTATAAGTAGACTTAATAAAACTTCCACTTAATATAGCAGTATCTACTTATTAAAAGAATTTTGAGAAAGCACAATCTACTTTCTCAAAATTCCTTTAAAAAGTAGATACTGCTATATTACATACTTGAAAGAAAAAGACAAAAGTACAGGTGCTTCTTTCATCAATGATTTTTATTAAGACTGTCAGCAACATGTAAGTCACTTCGTCTTTTGATAGGTAGGAGGAATGGAAATAGCAGAAGAAAGGACTCTCGCTAAATGAGAAGGTGGTAGGCCTTTAAGTCTAACTAACTCTTTGGGTGTAGTCATTATTTGGGACTGTTACCAGACCCATTTCTTAGTATTTACAGATACTTAACAGCCTGTATGGTGTTTCTTCTTCTACTCATCACCTGGCTTAATCTTGTTCATTCTTCAGGCCTCAGTTTATATAAGTTGTGAGTCTGCCCCATGGTAGACGTATCCATTGCACCCCTCTAAAACAAGTCTTCCTTCTTATGGTGTTCCCACTTTCCTTCATGGAACCTATTGACTGCAAGCCTATACTTATTTGTGTTATAGGTGATCTCCAGTAAACTGTATACTCTCTGAGAGCAGGATTCAAAACTGTTTTACTTTGCTGGTCCCAAGTGCTTAGAACAGTGACATGGGGTGCATGAATGGGTATGATACTGCAGTTCACTTTTCATTCCATTTTTGTTTCATAGACATCCTTGCACATCTGTACATCTACTCTTTCATTATATGGCTGTATCATAATTTACCCAGTCATTTCCTTGTTGATAGTCATTTATGGAAGGTTGACTGCCTTCCATGATCACATTTTTAATGCAAATTTGTGAAGGAGAAATAGTCTACAGGCATGACATTTTTATCATGTGTATTGCTAAAACTGTATTCTGTTTAAAATAAAATTTTTATCTTTCTCTGAAAAACAAACAAAATATAAGTTGAATGTGTTGCTCTCAACTTAGTTCCCAGATAGATGTGTAGATATGTTACTCTTTGGATATGTAGAGAATTTTGAGTTAATAATTCCAAGAAGAGAGTTATCAAGAAGTGACATTAAATATCAACAATTTTGTTTTTCTTTTATTGCAATGAAATATACATAGAGTTTATCATCTTAACCATTTTTAGGTGAACTGTTCAGTAGTGTTAAGTATATTCACATTATTGTGCAGCCAATCTCCAGAACTTTATCATCTTGCAAAACAAACTCTCTACCCATTAAACAGCAATTCCCTATTTCCCTCTCCTCACAACCCCTGGCAACCACTATTCCACTCTCTGTTTCTAAGAGTGACTACTCTAGTTACTTCAAATAAATGGAATTATACAGTATTTGTCTTTTTGTGACTGGCTTTTTTCCCTTCACATAATGTTTTTGGGATTCCTCCATATTGTAGTATGTGTCAGAATTTCCTTTCTTTTTAAGGTTGAATATTCCATTGTGTGTATACACCATATTTTCCTTATCCATTCATCCATGGATGGACACTTGCATTGCTTTCACCTTTTAGCTATTGTCAATAATGCTGTATGCATATGGGTATGCAAATATGTCTTTCTTTGAGACCCTGATTTCAATTATTTTGGATACAACCCAGAAGTGGTAATCCTGGATCGTATGGTAATTCTATTTTTAATTTTTTGAGGGACTGCCATATTGTTTTCCATAGTAGCTGCATTGTTCACTGTTTTACATTCTCACCAACAGAGTATAAGTGTTCCAGTTTCTCTGCATCCTCACTAATACTTATTTTATGGTTTTTTGATAGTAGCCATCCCAATGGGTGTGACAACTTAAGGGTTTAATTTTGCTTTTAGACATGTTTAGGGTGGGTAGAGATATATGCTTTATATCCACGAATTCATGGGGTTAACAGTGAGTCTTTTAAAGCAACAGGAAACATTGACTATTTCAGTAGACACTGAGGCAAGAGCATGCCTTGTGGTAGGGCAGATATTGTCAAAACACTAAAAAACATTTTTTACTGTGCATTTTAAGATAGTAAATGATTAAGAATGATCATTATGGAAACAAGAGTCTAAACCTAAAATGTGTTTATACATTGGATAATTCAGTCGTTTGAAGCTTCACTATTTTAGTTGGCAACAGTTAGGTAACAGTAATTTCCTTCGCCTTTTATTCTTTTGAGACAAAGTTTTAAAAGGTTTTGCTACTGGCCTCAGAAAAGCAGGTTATAAAAAAGAGAATAGCATGGTATTTCCATGGCTAACCTCTGGTTGTTATTATAACTAGAGCTTGGATGGGAAGGGACAAGTCGCAGTAGGGGATGGTGAAACTGGGAATTTAGGCAGCTTCCTGGGATCTGATCATGGCCTGATTGGGCAAGTCGTGACAAGTGGAAAGGTATCCTGGAACAAAAGGCAGATACGTCTATCAGAGAAACAGTATCATTAGATACTGTGGGATGGGCAGAGTTCCAGACTGCTAAAGCCTCAGGAAGCCTGTCTCATCAGAGGTGAATCAGGCCATGGGTGGGGATGTGAAGACTGACATTCCAGAGTACAGTCCATTTACAGTTAGAGGGGAGCAGGGGTTCGCAACCTGGCACTGTTGACACTTTAGCAGGATGCCTCCTTATTGCGAAGGACTGGCTCATGCATCGTAGGATGTTTAGCGGCATCATTGTAGTCTACCCACTAAATGCCAGTAGTGCCTCCAGACATTGCCACTATCTCCAGTTGAGAACCACTGGAATAGTGTATGGACTGCGGAGCTATTTCGAACTTATAGCTAATTGGGGGTACATGCTAGTCTTATCTACTAGACTTAAGCTTTCAAAAGATAGGGTGGCTTCTTTTTTTTCTTCTCTTTAGTACCTAATCTTGTCTCTTTATGTATAATCAGCTGGAGCTCAGGAAATGGAGGCTGAATTGAATTCAGATAGAGTATTTGTGCAAGTATAATCTTCTCCAACTTGATTATAAGTTTCATAAAGTCAAATAACATAGTTTTTACACATTTGTATAAGAATGAATGTTGTTTAGCCCCATCCTGTGTGCCAGACACTGTGCTGAGTGCCTTACATGCATATGCTCATTTGATCCTCAGAACCACTGTGGGAGGTGAGTCCTATTATTATCCCAATTTTGTAGGTGGGAAAATTGAGGCGTACCTACTATTAATGTTTATTATGTATAGCAGAACTGAAAATCTAGGCATTCAAAGTGTAGCTCTACACCCCACAGAAGACTGCTTTTTCAGCCGTCTCCATCCCTAGCAATCCACAGAGCATTGCACGAGGTATTCGGTGACTTAGAGTTCTGGTAGTTCATGGAACCAAACCAGTGTGATTAACGGTCTGTCCGTAGGCATGTTATCAGAGTTTCAGTTTGGCAGGTCAAGAACTTTTTATTTTTCCCATTTATTGCTTTTGTGAAGCACTAATTTTGTAAGTTACAAATAATTTATATTGGCCCCAACAATCTAAGGCCAGATCTAGCATGGCGAGACCACAGGAGAAGGGAATTATGTTGCCTGAAAGAGGCTTGGAATGCCTGCTGATCTGCCCCTTAGTGTGTTGCTGCCAGGTCCTACCATCCTACTGCCTCTGAAGTCATCTTGTTCACTTTTTTAAATTTGTTAGCATCTTTGCCTGGACCAGCATGTGTAAATACCATCCACCCAGTGACCCATTATTCATCATTATCCTTATCATCTGATAGCCCCTGTGCTATGATAGTTGTGATAGGAAATGAATAAGACAAGTGTGTACTGTCGAGATGCTGAGTTATGGGTGGACATGTACATAAATAACATCAGTAATGGAGAACGTGACGGAAGCTAGAAGAGACGCACAGGCAAAGTGTTACGAGAGTTCAGACGAGGGAGGGATTACTTCTAGCTGGAGGGATTTCGAAAGGCTTTGTGGAGGAGATAGGTCTGCTATCAGGTCTGAAATGATACATGCCAGCAACAGCAGATAGAGGAGAAAGGGCGAGGAGGGAAGGAAATGCCAAGTGAAGGAAGCGAAGTATGGGGAGAAGGGACTTCAGCTGAGCTAGCTGTTCCTGGGGTGAGTTTCAGAGAATGTGTTCTTCCAAAAGAACGAACTTATCTATGCTTATATAAAACAGAGCTTGTTTGTAAACAGGAAAATGTAAGGCAGACTGATACCTTCTGATTCAGAGTGCTATGGTTCTTTTGGTCTACGGGAAGCTGTTGTCTGATTGGGGAAATATAAGAAAGCTGAGCATCAACACTTGAGCAGGATGTCAGCAGATTTTATATAGAGGTGGTAGAGATGTCATTCCGATAGAAAAGAAGACATGAACAAACTTAGGGAGATGTGAAAACATGGGTGACTTTAGTAGGAAAAAATAGATGTGTATGGAGGAGTAGAGGGGAAAAATCCATGGTATGGAAAACTTAGAAGCCAGGGTAAAGAGTTTGGACATAGTTCAGCAAGCAGTAGGGCTTTAATAAGTATTTTTGTGTTACATGATCAGAAATAGGGGAAATGAACTGTTACTCCCTCAACAGCAGGGCTTTGTTGTCTTTTTGCATTCACAAAACTTAGCAGGGAACTTTGGATAGATAAATGTATACTAAATGAATGGATTTTATCAGTAATGTTTAGAACAGCTCATAGGAGAAGACCAGAGGCAGCTCGGGTTAGTTACAAGGCTATTGTAGTAATGCTGAGAAGAAATAAGGGGTCCTCAATGATAACTCTACAAGTGGAGAAAGAGAGAAAGGGGATTACACAAGTGGGGAGTGGAAATAGATTCGACAGGAGCAACAACTGATTGTGGGGGTAAAGGGCAGGGGAGCTGGAGGGGACGTGGACGTGATCCGTAGGTGGCCAAGTAAGTGCATGCGGATGGGATGAGTGTTGGGGAGAGGAGGGGATTTGTTGAGCTCGGCTTGGCCTGTTTTAGGAGAGGTCGCATAGTGTAGTGATTAAGAGCAGAGAATATGAAATTAGTGGATCCTGGATCTGCCTCTCAGTAGCTGTGTGGCCTTGAGCACATCACTTAACATCTACTCCTATGCTTCATCTTCCCCATTGGTAATGTGAGGATAATAACAGCATCAATGTAAGATTGTTACGGACTTAACTGAACTAATATTTGTAAAGATTTTAGAACAACATCTGCCATAGAAAGGTTAAGTCATTATTTGTTAAATAAAATAAAATCACTAGGAAGCTTTTTAAATTTGTATCCAAATACCAAATCATGAAAGGGGGTGGAGATCAAGATGAGAACGTGAGTGGTTTTATTTTTTTTTGAATTAGTAAGGTACTTTTTCCCGATATTCAGGAATTCTTGATTTAAGAATATTCCCTTTGAGTTTAGTAGCACATTATCGCTTTTCCATATGTGGCATTTCCCATTTTATTTTAGATATTAATTTTTAGAAATTTCTATATGATTTCTCAAATTTTCATTTGATAATTTTTGGTTTGGGATCTCAATCTGCTAGTACTGCCGTAATGTTTTTGGTGAGAGGAAGTATGAAAAGGTACTAAAAGCCACAATAAAGTCTTGGGTTTCATAGTCACATAGGTGATCCCTAGACAATTCCTACTAATTATCAAGGGAGTATGATTATATTTTCCTTTATGTAATTTCATACATCGCTATCTATTTATTTATCTGAGACAAGATCTCACTCTGTTTTCTGGGCTACAGTGCAGTGGCATCATCATAGCTCATTGCAACCTTGAACTCTTGGGCTCAAGTGATCTCCCACCTCAACCTCTGGAGTAGCTAGGAATATAGCTACATGCCACCCCGCCCAGATAATTCTTTTATTTTTTGTAGAGATGGAGTCTCGCTATGTTGCCCAGGCTGGTCTTGAATACCTGGCCTCAAGTGATCCTTCCACTTCAGCCTCCCAAAGTGCTGGGATTACAGGTGTGAGCCACCAGGCCCAGCCCTTAATTTTTTTTTTAAATGAGACCACTTTTACTCCTACTTCAGGACTACCACTGAGGTTATTGGGTAGTTCTGAAGTGGAGAGAGTTCTGATAGCCTAAACAATTGAAGACCAAAGTCACCATATGATTTCTGAGATTGTTTGGAGGCTACCATGGCCATATTTGCCTATTTGCTAAATTTAGAGGACATTGTTCTCATCAGTAGAGGGACTCTTGAATGTTCTTTTCTGCCATTTGGAAAGTTACTGAGAGAAAAAGAAGACATCTGTTCAAATTTCCCTGGAAAGTTTTAAAGAGGCTTTAAAAAGATTAAAGAAACTTTAACTCAAGTCATTCTTTAAAAAGATGGAGAACATTGTTAAGTGATGTTTATTATAGTTCATGGATCAGTTTGTGCTAAGTCAAATTTATGATATTGCAGATTAGTATTTTGGTATTATTTTAATCCATCCATGCTGTATGACAGTACATTGGGGCCGTGTGTGTGTGTATTTATAGATCTATGTAGAAAAATTCTTGAGGTTTAGAGCACAGTTAGAGTTTTTTTAGTAACTATAGAGGCTTAGAGTGGTTATGTTTTTACTTTGTAATGTATTGTTGGTTATAGCTTCACAGTCTTCAGTCCTTAAATGCAAGCGTTAATTTCAACATTGGTCCAGTGCGAAAATAAGGTTCATTTTATGGTTTCCAGGAATATATTGCAACAAATGCAAGGACTGGTTATGGTTTTAGGAGAAAATAAATTTAAAAAAAATTGTTAGGTGTTTGTGTGTGTTTGGTTTTTTTCTTTATATATATTTATATTATTAGACAAGGTCTGGCTCTGTTGCCCAGGTTAGAGTGCAGTGCGATCATAGCTCACTGCATCCTCAAACTCCTGGGATCAAGCCATCCCTCCTTCCTCATCCTCCCAAGTAGCTGGGGCTATAGGCGTGGCACATACCATAATGCCCAGTTAATTTTCCCTTATTTTTTGTAAAGACAGGGTCTCACTATGTTGCCTAGGCTGGCCTTGAACTTCTGGCCTTAAGGGATCCTCCTGCCTTGACCTCCCAAAGTGCTGGGATTACAGGCATGAGCCACCACACCCAGACTTTTTTCTTTTTAATTAAGTGCTTCCCTTTCCCTCTATCTTGGGAGATGTGGGAAAGGGATCTGATTTAGCTTGGAGTAAGGCTTAACAATCTAGTTAGATACAAAAGCCTAATGTAAACTTGAAGCATTTAGAAAACACTGACTTGTTGAATTATGATGAACTCCCTGTACGTATAAAGGGAGGTGGAGAGAGATGAGTATGGACTGAAGTAATCAGACCTTGTGGTGACCAGGACTGGGTAGGATTTTGATTTGAAAAAAGTAGGTAGATTGTAGGCCCTTTCAGGTAGGGGAGCATTATGAGCCAAAGTCCTGAGGTGAGCAGGGAGCTTATTGATTGATAAGCAGTAAAGAGATATGCCTTCTCAAAGTGTGGCCAAGCGGAAGAAATAGGAAAGTGTGGCTAGAGCTAGGCTTCTTTGATAAATGGTTTGGAAATGCCCTCTGCCTTCTTTAGAAGGAAGTGAGTTGTTTCCAGATCATCAAGTTTCTAAGTTGTTGGGGGGGGGGCGGGGGGTGCAGGGTGGCGGAGAAGGAGCCTGATTTTGGCAGCCTATTCCAAATGCAGAAAGAATCATCCTATTGTTCTGTCAGTAGGAGTAAAATATGGCTGTGAAATCATGCTTGAACGCCTGGGCAAGCTACCTCCCTCCTTTCCTCCCCTCAACTCTGCCTCCCCCCCCCCTAAAAAAAAGGAAAACATAAAAGAAAACCAAAGAAGCAGCAGATATCGTACCTCCCTTTTCTTCTCTTCCTTTAACTCGACTTAGTTATCATTTGCATATCTTATTTTTCTACTGAATATTTTCCTATATGCTGTATTTACATTTCTTTTCCTTCCAATATGGTTTGAAGCAATACTTTATTATGACAACTGAAACATCTTGAGCAATGTGTTTGTGTATTCATTCTTATTTTACTTTAATCCAAACCACATTTCTTCTCAAGTCCAATGATGGACTTGTTCCTAATGACGTGAGATTTAAATAATTTCCAGAGCAGGAATCGTACTTTTCCATTGATTTGTTCATTTAGGTAGAATACTGTTGCTGAAAGTGAATACTCAGCGACTGTCCTTGAAGTACAGGTAAATGTATGGGTGAACATTGACCTGCGTGTGTGGCGTGTTTCGCCATATGCCTAGAAGGGAATCCTTCCCTAGGAGTTAAGTAGGGTCAAGAATTCTATAGAGTGGCAGTTGATACTCTTTGAGTTGAGGCTAGGTTTTTTACTGCTTGTCTAGAGCACAAATATTTTTAATAATTAGGCTCTGGAATACAATTTGGAATTTCTTCAAGCATAACCTTGATTCATTCTGAATTCATTTATAAGTTTCAGATTATATCTTTAGAATAACTTAATTTCTCATGGCTGAGTATTTCTCAATGATTTTTAAAATTTTTCTGTCATCAGTACCCACATGAATTTCTGTTGAATTAATGGTGGATTATAGGGGCGGGTGGTGGTGGGTGAGTACTTCAAGGTTTAGTCTCTTTTAATAATAGTAATAAATAAAATGGATTACTATTTATTTCAGTGTCATTTTACACAACTCAGTTGTTTTTCTTTCTTTTTTCTTTTCTTTTTGAGATACAGTCTTGCTCTATTGCTACAGTTACGGTGCAGTGGTGTCATCATAGCTCACTCCAATCTTGGGATCCTGGACTCAATCCATCCTCCTGCCTCAGCCTCCTGAGTAGCTGGGACTACAGGTGTGCGCCACCATGCCTGGCTAATTTTTTTTTTTCTTGTAGAGACAGGGTCTCACTCTTGCTCAGGGTACCACCACTTTTCTTGTAGAAAACATTAGTAAATTGGATCTTACTTCCAAATCTCCTTCTGAAAACTCTTCATCCTTCAATTTTCTCAGCCATGTTAGGATGATCGAGTTATTTCTACACTGTACATGGTAGTAATTTAATCTGAAAGACTTCCAGATGCTTTGAGAGGTCTTCTGTTAATATCATGATATTAACAGAGGATGCTTTCCTCCAATGCCCATGTGGACTGTGTGGTCCCGTTCTGCAGTGCATGCAGGTTGATTGTTACTCTTTTTCCTAACAGAGCAGAAAGTTTTGCAGTTCACAAAAGTAATTACTTATGACCAAAGGGTGCGAAATCTTTAGAAAATTTAGTACCGTCAGGAATTCACCTCCAAGAATGAATGAACACAGTCATCCCTGCGTAGCAGCCCACAATACAAAACCTGTGAATTTGCTTGTTTAGCCAAAAGTGAGAAGATTTAAGGAGGTTTTCGAAGTGAGGTGTTCACGGGTACTCTCACATGATAGAAGATGCTGGCACCAGACAGGTGGCAGGCACACAGCTGGTGGGAGTAACGGCCATGAGTAGCACCACCAGTTTTCCAACTCTTTCAGTCTGGTTAATCTTCCCCCCATACTACACTGTCTCAAAGCTCTATTTTTCTTCCCAGCAAACATTACTAGGTCAAATTAAATTTAGGAATGAAACTTGAGAGGCCCAGATCCAGTTGATAGGTCCACACTGGAATCCTTTTGATGAAGAAAGAACTAGAAATCAATACATTCCTTTTAAGTCTAGGAGCATAATTTGCTCCATTTACTTTGGTTTGTTTTGCTATAAAACTTACATAAGATCCTGCCGGGAAAGACGGCCTGCAAGGTTGTCTCCTTTAGTCTACCTTTTCTTCCTCAGGCTTCTCTTGAGTCGGTAGTGGACACCTCCTCCTCCAGAGCCGCCTCTGGAAAGGGATATCTCAGAGCTGTCTTAGTAACCAGAATTAGTGTAGAAATCAGTGTGACAATAGATTTTCCTCTTTAGTTGGCTTCCCTCCACCAATTTTATGTGATTGAGAAACTAAGACCACATATGGTTCAGCTTTATATTACAGAGGCTGTGTCTGGTTGAGGCCTGTAATTCCCTAGTGTCTTAATTGGCCAAAACATCCAAATCACCAATTTAATCCAAGTGTTACTAGAGGGAATATTTTCTTTGGAGTGCTCTGCAAGCCCTTGAACTAAGCAACAACCAGTGAAGCCTGAGACAGTTTTCTAACTAGAAAAAGCCTCTGTTTTATTAACCCTTAACTCATGAATCTTACAGATGGTCAATATAAAATATCAAGATTATTAGGTTATCACATACAAACCATTATTTATTTGTCTTTATAATTAATATCCTCCTTTGAGAAGCTCTGCATTTTGTCTTATGATGACATCACTGGTCAAAATAAGGAATTGCCTCTAAGAACAATCGTTCTTTTTTTTTTTTTCTTTGAAAACCACGCCTACATTTAAAGGTTATATCGTTATTGAGGATAATTGAGAAGAATGTGCTATTTTGACAGAGGTTTTGAAAGTAAAATTCTAAATCAAAGATTTTCAGTCAAGTAAAGCATTGTTGAAAAAATTAAGGGTATAATTTGGCCATGAATTTAACCACTAGTTTATTAGAATTAGTAGGTTGTAATTAAGACAGTATTTGTTCGTTTACAGACTAAGCTTATCTGAATGCTTGTGCACATCCCCACCCACGGTAAGGACGAGGGAGGTGGCTGAGCATTGTAGCCTTTGGAAGTGAAGCTGTAGGAACGTTTGTGAGAAATTTTCCAGGATAGCATGGAGTTAGTATTCAATAGCTAAATGGCCACATCTTTTCCGCACATGCTTACATAGATTGTGTGGTCTGCCCTTGACTTTTTTTTCCAAGTTAAAGTTTAATGATGCTTACTTTAAGGTTGCCTTCACTGTTTTTCACTCGTAGACTACTAATGACTTAAGTCCTTTTCCCTAGAAGGGGATGACAAGAAAGGTTAAGAGACACAGTTTCGAAATGAGAAAGGACAGAAAGTCATTAAAATTTCGGAGGATCAGCGCAGAGAGATTATTGCACTAGCTGCGACGCTGGAGTCCTGAATACGGATCTAGGGAGCCCATGAGTTCAATAACTACTTGCATCTATGATGGTGACTTTTTGTCAAGATCTTCATGAGCTGGAAAATTCAGCTTAGAGTAGTGAAAAGAATATAGGGGCTTCCATTACTCTAGCTAAGTACATCATCATGGATGACAGATTTAATCTTAGGGTCTATGCTCTGAATATTGGGGTTTTAATCATTTCCCCCTCTACTCCATAAGTTAGATATGAACTTATGTCTACGAAAGCAGTTTGGCATATGCAAAGTTTTGAATGACCTATATCTTTATTACTACATATTTTGCCATATTTTTCAGTCATTCCTTACCTGTTTGTTTCCAATTCTAGGCTGTGGGCTCCCAGAAGCTGTGTTACTTGTCTCAGAAGCCTTAGCATAAGCACAGCTGGGCTCAATAATTATTAGGGAATGTTTGTGTAAATAAACTAATAGACAAAGGAAAATGGCTAATAGAATTGGGAGTATTGTACATTCATCACAAGAAGTAACATTGTAACTCCAAAAATAATAGTAGTGGAAGTACTTGTTAGAAAAATTTTGGAGCATTGTTTTCATGAATAAAATTAAGAATAGTTCCTGAAAAATGAAATACCTGTAATTAATCAACTGGCATAGACTACCCACTCTTATTTAATAATTAAGTAGTGTAAACTATTTCAGGCTTTAAGTGATCATATTGTGCTCCTGTTATGTTCTATGTTTGTTTCTCGTACTATGCCTTTTTTCTCACTCAGTGAGGTGTTATTCTGATAACATTGTTTATAAGGAGAGGGCATGCCCATTTAATAATATAAAGAGTTAACGTAACTGTGACTCGACTTCATAGGGTGATTGAAAATTTCCCATTTAGTATTAGGAAAATGTTAACTCTGAAACCTTTAAATATAATGGCATTAAAGTGTTGTTTGTATCAGTTATCCAAAGAAAAACAACAAAATTTTCGTTATACTGGAAAAGGCATTTTTACCATTCCTTTAATTCCTAATTTATATGTAAAGGATATTTGGATCTTGGCATCTGGCTCGTGTTATCTTGAGTAGAGAAAACATGGATGGGGGCTCTCTCTCCTGTAGTACTGTGTTGGCTGCATGTGCAGTCCTTTCTGCATGGATGAGATGAGGCTGTAGTGTATCTATTATGCAGCATATTCCTTAAATATGTTTGAAAGTGCCACTCCCAGATTTCTTCTTCTGTTTTTCATTGTTTCATTGTAGCCTTTACAAGTCCAGCTTGTGTGGGCATGTACCCACACTCAATGTGCATGTGTTTTGTGGCTCCAATTTAGGCAGCTATTTTTGAAAACATAGTCTTTTGTGTTTATTTATTTTGAAATGCTCAGCATTGCTAGAGAGCTCTGCTCATAACAGGATGAGGAAAACCATGCAGCGGCTGAGAGCCTATGGCTGTCAGATGTTTTACTTCACTGAAGTTTTTGATCTGTACCTTAGAAGCTTACAACCCAGGATTCATGAGTCCAAGTGGTAGATGGGTTACTGTTTACCCTAGCTGGTGAAATGCTGTTTTTTTTCTTTTTCCTTCCTCTTCCCTCCCCACACCTCCCGTCCCCTGTTCTTGAGAGTGTGACATTGAAGGAATCCACCTAACATTTATGCCAGAGTTTTAATGATTTCTGGGCAAAGCATTTTAAGAAAATATTTTTGTGGCTTGGTGTGGAATACATCCTATAATTTCCTGTTGGGGAAACACATGAATCAGATGGTTATTGAATGTGTATGTTATCCATTTTGTGGCCTTTCTGTAGTTTGATTTTTAAATCCTAGCCTGACTACTCTGCAACTCAGGTTGCTTCTGAATGGGTTTGCTCCCTCCCTAGTCTAGTTAGAGGTTTATACTCTAGATATTCAAATTAACTTTACTATCATCCTAGGTACAATAGCATTGGAAAATTAATTGATCATTACTAAATCACTTAATGCATTTCAAGACCAAATAGATACAACTTTGGATAATTTTTGTCCTTCAGTGATATACGTAATTGACAATTTATTACCATTGCATTTAGGTAAACTGAATTTATCTAGACCTTACCAACCTTTGAATATTAATGAAATTAACAGTGGTAGTTCATGCTTTTTTGGCCTACTGCCCCAGTCTTTAGATTGCAAGATTTCTAAACTCCCAAAGTTCTCATCTTGTAATTTTGGGGACTCCCCAGGGACTGTCTCACCCTCCCCAAGAAACCCCCCCTGCTGATGCCACCTCTGTCTCTCCCGGATGTGCAATTCTTTCTGCTGCTCAGCTGGGAAAAATATTTTGCCATTGGTGTCCTATATAGTAGTGGTTCCCAACCATTTTGGCATCAAAGACTGGTTTTATGGAAGACGAGTTTTCCATGGACTGGGGTGGGATGGTGGTAGTGGGGAAACGGCGGAGCTCTGCAGCCCAGTCCCTAACGGGCCATAGACCCATACGAGTCCGTGGCCCAGGCGTTGGGGACCACAGCTATGCAGAAAGAAGTAAGTTAACAGATCAAGCTGCATTCTTATATTTAATATGAATAAAAAAAGGATGGCCATGGAGAAAGGATTTTGTGAGAAGGATCCTTTGTGTGCCCTTTGTTGTGAGTTTACAGCTGTATGTGCAATGATGGGGCCTTCAGTGGAACCACTTAGCATGGTAGGATTTTCCTGTCGTTGTGAGATCATGGCGGTCTCGTATTCAGCTCATACTTTAGGAAGCTGACGTGGGCTGGGACGTGAGGACCAGACAGCAGAACCTCTGGGGGGTGGCTGCATTCCTGATTGACGGTATGTTGAAAGTGCATGGATCCTAAGGACCCATTTGGAAACCCAGGGTAGAAATGTTCATCTGGGGTCATTTTCTAAAAGGGTCATACCAGGAGAGTAGGAACCTCATCAGTAAGATGCTGTGGGGTATATACCACTGGCAGGGAAGTTGAAGGGTCAGGAGAGGCACTGCCCACGTTAGGGAAGGCATAGTGGAGGGGCCCCTGGGGAAGTGAGTCTCTAAAGAATGTGTGAGAATAATGCCCACAAGACAGAGTTGGTCCTAGCTGCCTGCTTGGTTGGAGAACAAGAATCCATCTTTGTTAAGTATCAAGCAAAAAGGACTTTTCAAGAAACTCTACAGTGATCGTCAGGAAGAAGAAAATGGAAAAAGAGGTGTGTGGAAAAGCAGCAGCCAGCTAGAATCTACCCTTTACAAAACATAGGTTCTCCCCTATGCCAACTGGGTGTGGGTGGATAGGAGATTTAGAGGCTTTTCACTTCCCGAGTGTTCAGAAAAGTCCCAGGGCCTGCCCACAGTCTCAGCCCGAGAGCCGGCGAAGGCCTGCTCTGACTGAGCCAATGCAGAGGGACAGGGGGAAGAAAAAGACAAGGGCTCTTAACATTCCGGCAGTCCCGCTGCTCAGGGTGCCCGTTCTGTTTGACGATATCAGTCCCCCAAGTTTTCACTTGACCAATGCCAATGTGTCATCAGTGACGAAGCATGGGGTAATTAACAATTTTCTCCCCTTTGCGTTACACCCTCTAGAATGATTCTCCCATTCTTTTTAATTCCTCAGTGTTTTGCAAAGTTTGGGGCAAGAGCCTTTCCAGTTTTACTTAGAACTTTATTTATTTCAGACCTTCACAGCTGAGCCAGGGACGAATTTGAGAAATCCTGCCACACAGGCTCTACTCACCCCTGTTCTCTTCTGATGACTGAGGGTTTTTTGTTCATGGAGAACAGCTCATTGTCTCTGGTTACGCTTCTGTGAAAGAACTGTGTGGTTCACCAGATACGCCCAGATGTGTGCTGAACCCTGGTGGTGGTCCCAACATAAGCGAGTTACCAGCACCATTACAAACAGGTTTTGGGAAGCCTGCTCTGGTCGGGTGTCAAGCTGCCTGGATATGCCTGCAGAATATGCAGCATGGATAACTTCAGAGGGAAATGGGGCTACCTGCTATTAACTGTTGAAAGCTACTGCTTTACTGTTTGTTTTTAACAGCACTTTCAGGTATACTCTTTAAATCTGACTCTGTTCATTTGGATTTGCTGACATATTCCCTCCATTTTATAGATGTGTAAAGTGAGGCTCAACAGTTGTCAATTGCTTAGGATGCACAGCTAGCAGTAAATACTACAGCAAGTGAAGTAACTTTGAGCATGTTTGGCTGCAAGTAACAGGAAACCCAACTAACAGTGGCTTGAATCAGTAGTGGGTTTATTGATCTCTTGCTAGGAAAAATCTGGAGGTGGGAAGCTTGAGGTGATGGCTCCCGGAGCCCAGACCCCTCTGCTCTCCTTTCCTGCTATCCTTAGCATTTGTGGCCCTTATTCTCATGCCTGTCACAAGGCGGTGGTCGCTTTATGGCAGTTGTACTGCCTTGCATCAGGTCCATGGTCAGGCAGGAGGAAGAAGGGTGGCTTGGGGGAAAAAAGTCAGTTTATCCCTCTTAAAATGCATTGCGAGAAACCTCGCCAAGTAAATTCTGCCATCAGCTATTTCCTGACTCTGAAGTTTATTTTCAACAAAATTTATGCCATATAGATTTATTAGATGTTTATAACACAAATACTTTGATGATAGGGCCAAATCCTAGAGTTCAAACTTTGGCAGCTTTAGCTAGGGCAAAATTCTGATCAATGTGTCATACTTTTAGCGAGGCGTGATGGGTCACGCCTGTAATCTCAGCATTTTGCGAGGCTGAGGCAGGAGGATTGCTTGAGACTTGGAGTTCAAGACCAGCCTAAGACAGCATAGTGAGACCCTGTCTCTGCAAAAAATAAAAAAAAAATTAGCCAGGCATGGTGGCACCTCCCTATAGTCTCAGATACTTAGGAGGCTGAAACAGGGGGATTGCTTGAGCCTAGGAATTCAAGGTTACAATGAGCTACGCTGGGGCCACTGTACTCCAGCGTGGCTGACAGAGCAAGACCCTGTCTCTAAAAACAAAAAAAAAATAAAAAAGCTACATACTTTGGATTCTCCAAATATATGTTTGTTTCTTCCAAATATGTGTAGCACAATAGAATAATAACAATATTAACAGTATTAATAGGATCTTAGTAAGAGCTAGAGAGTTAGAATATTCCGTGGCCAATTATTTTGAGAAACTTTTGGCTAAGTAAATTTTGTTTTTGTACTAGAGTATATATCAATTTTAAATATGCAGGTGCATGTGTCTCCTCAAAAGGAATACGTTTCCCAGGCTTGACCAGCACGACATATACTGAATGCTCTTTGGAAAACACTCTCTATGAGGCAGCAACAAATTCAGAAAGGCAGTAAGTAAAAACACCAACTTGATCGTAGCAATTTGGAAAAGGATACCATGCCATTTAAGGTTAATGTTGGCAACCTGTGACTGTAATTGGAGTGTTCCGTTTGCTGCTGTCATTTGGAGAAGTCACGCTTTCTTTGTTCTGGGCGAGTTCTCCTGGGAACCCAATGATTGCTTCTGAAAGTGTAGACTCTCGGAGCCGCAGCGTCAGTCTCACCTGAGTGCTTGTTAGAAATGCAGGATGTCAGGTTTGCTGCAGACCCACTGAGGGACCAACCTACATTTTAACAAGATCCCCAGGTGTTTCTCATGCACATTAGAGTCTGAGAACCCCTGATCTAGGGAATAACGTCTCAATTGATCTCTGATACCAACATCCTTGTCAGTTTGTTGCTTGGGTGGAATTTCAGCTTTTGGTGAACAGAGAATGAACCAATTATCTGCTTGGTTTAGTGCCAACTATAACAATAATGTTATACAGTGACCTGTCATTGGGCATTGTTGGGAAATGGAGTACAGAAAGGCAATTTGTCAGCTCTGGCGAGGTCAATGTCCTGCTCACAGAAACCTTGGTGGGCACCATGGGTTACTATTTGGAACCAAAGGGAAGAAAGCGGAGGGAAACATTTTTCTTGGAACATAATTTTTTTCTCCCTTCTCAAAATACCATGAGTAATGTATGGGGTAAGGGAAATATGGGGAATGGGTCATATTTTAAACCTCTTTAAAAGATAACTTGACCCGATTTAATAAAGTGTTTGCAAATTATATTAGCTGGAATTTTCTGTGCTTGGATTTTGGGTTCATATCTGCTGTGGGGATCCTTTTTCCACTGTGTTCTAACCATGTGAACTTGGGCACATTACCAAAGCGCCTGAAGCCTAAATTTCCATGTGCATGAACTGAGGCCAGCAACACCTACCTCACACGGCTGTTGGGAGGATTAAACGGGGTGGACCCTGTAAGGGGTAGCTCAGTTCACTGTTGTCAGTGTTTTCATAAACATCATCATGAGATTGCACTATTTCTGAGTTTCTCTAATGAAACTATTGAAGAAGAATGTATAAAAATAATGAAACTTCATTAACAAAAACACAGAACTAACTTAAAAGGAATCATCCACATCTCCACGTCATTAGGACATTATAGCATTGTACTAAAAAAAAATTAGTTAATAGGATTTTTGGGAGGGAGGTGTCAAGAAAATGTCAGATAAAACACTTTTGTAAGTGACTCACCAGTGTTCTGTTACCACAGATGGCCTTTGTACGGGGAAGCTCACATTCCTGCCATCTGCGTTGCTGCTACTATGGAAGATTTTGCTCTTACTATTTTTGTTGCTCTTGCTGAGGGTTGCTTGGGAATTCCTTGTCTCTGCCATCTAGGTGCCAGGTCTCGATGGTCTATAGATGGGTTTTTACTTTTTCTAATTCACTGGAAAAGGAGGGAAAAATGCATTCCCAGCTTAAATACTTCTACTATAAATGGTTTAAATATAACAAGAGCTAACTTGGGCACATGGCAAATATATTACTTCAATGGGAAAATGCATTCTATGCCTCTTGTGCCCTAAACACACTTTAAGATAAGAGCTGACATAGGGTGAATTGTTAGAACAAAATCCAATTAGAAACTGAGGAATTTCTTTTTATAATTGATCAAACAGGCCACTTAGTAAATAGTTTGAACTTCAGTGGACTCGGAAGTTGGTCTCTGGCAGCGCCACGTGTGCCCTGGAGCGTTGCCCCATCTGCCTCCACACCCATCGTGGTAATCCGGCTCCTCTAGCCAGAGACGGCCTCGTGAACCATGCCCAAGCCATTCAGCACGTGGCATCCCTGTCTGGCACATCACCTTAGCTGGCAGAGTTGGGCAGGTGACAAGGATTTGGGTTTGACTGTGTGGGGAAAGGCATTCCTTTACTGTGACGGACCTGAACAAGGAAGGACTCTCCTGACTCTGTCCTGCAGCGGGCGGTGGGAGGAAGCTGACACTCTGGGAGGAGAGCAGAGAGACTGAAAGAACCTGGATCTTTGAGGCTGTCTTCGAATTTCTGGATTAGCCAAACCTGAAGCTTCTTCTACCCCTATTTCTCCGGTTTGTGAGAACCAATATATTTCTGGTTTGTTCAAACCACTTTGAATTGGATTTTGTACTCCTTGTCATTAAAAGCTTCCTAACTGATAACATAAATCTGAATAAAATCCTCCTAACATGATATGTGAACAGAATCTTTTAAGATCTTGTCATATATGAAGGCCATGAATTCTCTTCTGACTGGGAAGTTCAGTTAAGAGTATGTTTACTAGAATGACAAATTTGCCGAGCATTGCAGCTAACTTCAGTTTATTATTTCTCACAGGTTGTTGATTATATTCTCTTATTAGTTTAGTTCTCTCTCTCTCTCTCCTAGTCATTCATGTCTTGAAAAAGTTAGCTCGACCAGACGTGGTGCCCCGCTGGGCACTGCAGTGGCGCAGGATGTGGAGTGGAAGGAAGCACACTAGTTGGGAAATAAATTCCTGTCACCCCAAAAAAAAAAAAAAAAAAAAGCTGAACTTGAATCTAAGTAATTGGTTCTGAGATATGACGTGGAAGGCTTCTGAACTGCTCTGCTGAGCAGCAGGCTGGACTCCTTTTTCAGTGGGAAGGAGGCCAGGAGGGAAAAGTGCTGCTTGGCATCACAGCTGACTAGAACGTGGGTTTAATATCCAGTAAATACAGGCTGCTGACAAAAATCTGCCTCTGTTTTTGCGTATTGCCACATCCCAAGTCGTCTGAATAGTGACTGTTTTTGCCAAAGGTCGTTTTGACTCTTGATGTTTTATCTCTGCGTAAAGTTCAACATTGAAAATAAAGTTATCTAGAATGGAAATTGAGGTTTGTACATTTTGGTTGAAACAAATAGGACCAACTTGTTGCTAAAAGTTCTCAGCTTTAGGGAGTTTTAATACTTTATTGCAGAATGCTACTTCGTTTGTTCTACTAAGTGACATCTGTGCTGTCCAGCATTCTAAGAAGAAATGGATGAGGAAGTGTTCTGGGTTTCCAGCGCTGCGTAACGTATCAACCCAGATATTAGTGGCTGGGGTGGCTTGAAGGTTAGGGCTGTAGTCATCAGAAGGCTCATTCTCAGGTCTCCTGGTTGATGCTGGAAAGACCCAAACAACAGGAAGATGACATTGGGTTCTTTGCACATTTCTTTCTTCACGTGATCTCTCCAGCGTGGTCCTTCAGGGTAGCCTTCTTACGTGTAGAATGAGGACTTCCAAGGCTCATGTTGCAAGTGAAAGAGAGCCAGACAGAAACACTATCACCTTTTTTGAACTAGTCCCTGAACTCACACAGTGTACTGCTTTATATATAGTAGGAAAGTGAGTCACTTTGGCCCATATTCAACAGCAGGGGTATTGGGCTCAACCTTTTGGTGGGAGATGTGTTAATGAATTTGCAGATATGTTTTAAAGCAAGGTAGGTAAATTTTTTAAAAATTCCATTAAATGTCATTAGGAACTTGTGACAGTTTCTTGCATATGATGTTTCAAGGGTTCAGAATAAAATCTTAGGTTTGGAAAATAAAGCGTGCATATCCGGTTTCTAATAGTTGACCAGGTAGGTGACCATATTGATTCCCATATGGTAGGCAATGTTGTTAATACATCACGTACCTCTCATGTAAATCTCTCAAGTCATTATTTACAGCTCTGTGAAATGCATTTTCATTAAGATGATTAGTATTCCCATTCCATAGCTGGCAAGATTTACACTTAGAAGAGTTTAATTACAAGCTCCTCAGGTACACAACAGTGGAGTTGCATTTGAACCCAGGTCTGCTTACTCCAGAGTCAGCTCTTGAAGCCACTGTATAGTCATCTCTGATTCATAAAATATTTTCCTTTATATGGATCAAAACTTTATATTCTTTTCATCCTTACAGTGTAAATTGCACTACAGAGGTCAAGTCCAAGACAAGTTCCTGGTGTCTGGGCTAGGATCCAGCTTTAGTTTGTATAGTGAGATAGCTGCAGAAGTCATACCTGGAAGAACACAGGTTGTCATTTGGTACCAGGCAAGCCAAGCAATGCAGACAGCAAAGTTGGAAAGATGTAGCAGGACTGAAATCCTAAAGGCTAAGGCAAGACTGGATATCAAAAGTGTAAGCTCAGTAGCAGGACTGAAATCCTAAAGGCTAAGGCAAGACTGGGTATCAAAAGCGTAAGCTCAGTAGCAGGACTGAAATCCTAGAGGCTAAGGCAAGACTGGGTATCAAAAGTGTAAGCTCACAACATGAAGACACACACCCCATTAGTACTGGAGACAAAATTAGCAGCATAAGGAAGTGGGCAGGAATCCAGGCAATCTACAGCCAAACAAACTGTAATATAGGGCCATAAATGCTATGACCAAGGTATGAACAAAGCGATAGAGGAGGATGACTTGAGAAAGGAGGCAGTAACTGGGTGTGGCGCCCTCTATGCAGGGACCTTCTGAAGTGATTATTTCAGATTTTTGAGTGGGACTTCCTATTTGGAAATATTGTTTTTCTTTTTAACTTTCTAAAGATTTATAAATTTGTTTTGGGGTGACTTTATCCACCCAGTTTTACAAACAAAACACTTTATCTGAACAAACTAATATTTTACATTAGATTGTACATTTTCACGTAATGTCTAAAATGTGTCAATTAGCGTAGAGGTTCATATATATTTTTACATATTTTGTACTGTTTTATTGGAAAGCCCTGTCCCAAGGATATAAAAGTTAGGAAATCCAGCTATGACGTCCTTCCTCTTCGATGGTGTGTTATCCCAGGTTAATATCTCCCAAGAGACATCCAGCATTGCATTTATCATTGAGTGCCAAAGGAATTTAAATGAATTCCCACCATTTTGTATTTTGTATAGATACTGCCTTTACTTGCAATTATACATGGACATTGTGACCTTCTAATTTAATCCTAAAGGTTCCTGGTTCCTGAGACAAGGTGGCCTTGACTTTGTACATCAGCATACTGATGCATGAGTTTTGTTGTGGTTGGCGGTGCTTCTTATTCTTAAATACCGCTTTGCATTGTAACTTTCTTTAAGATCACTTTTTCTTTGTGGCCAGGCTCATTTCATAAAAGATTTGAACTGAATGCAAGATTCAAAGACACACTAAAGATGTTTGTTGGGAAACTGATGGTAGCAGTGCCTATCGCAAGCATAGTAGGTATCATATATACCTTAGAGGCAATATTTCAGAAGGGGTGCGATTTAGATCATTTTCATCTTAATCATGTGCTTGTAGCTGTACTTTTTGCAATCAATTAAATATTTAGTCTTCATTTGGCTGTAAATAATATGGCACATATTAATATATATTCTGTTAGATTCCCAATGATGTAATTGCTAATTACTTTTTTCTGCTATTGTCTTTCTGGTTTAAGCCAGTTACCATGAATAAATCTGACTTTGGATTTCATCAGTGTGTTTGAACATTTCTTATCACATGATTAACCACAGATTTCCAGTCTGACCCTACTCCTGTAGTTATCTAGTTAATATGATTATGAAGGCAACCAAACAAGGAAATCTTTTTTTTTTTTTTGAGATGTTGGGTAATTCATCAAAACCAAGACAAAAATATGAGATAAAAGTATAGTTAAAGAGTTACAAGTCATTAGTTGTAACTCTTTACAAGTCATTTCTCATGAGAAATCGGTTAGTCATATCTCATCTTCTTATAGATGAAAAAACTTAGCATTATACTTTGATTGACTTGCCTAACACCATGCAATTATCAAGAGTTTAATCTTCTTCTAATTTCATAATCTAGTTCTTTTTCCTAAAATGTTCACAGATCAACCTTTAGTTTTCTGTGCTAATGGAATTTTATGTTAACCTAGACAGTACAAAATAGTATATTAAACTCTGTTATTGATTCCTGAAGGAAGGTAGGACTTTACATTATGCAGCACTTTTAAAGGTAGAACACAAAACTTTCCATCATGGGCAATCAGCCCTTTTGCTAGATTAAATGTCAATTTCTGGGTCTGAAATTGACCATTCAATATTTATGACATTGGGAAAACTTTGGGTTAAAGGAGGAATGTAAACTAGAGCTGGAAAATATCAAGTTTAAATTAGTAGGAATTTATGTTCCATTGTTCCCTCTGTTTTTCCTAATAATTTAAAATTACAGATAAATTCTCTCCTAAAATGGTGACTCTGTAAAACTTTTTGCGTATCCAAGCTTATGTTGTTTGTTACACAGAATGGTCAGGCTATTCTTTTAAATTTAAAACTTGATTGGAGACATGTTGGATTTTTTTGATGAACTAAATGAAAGACCTCAATATACACGTATTTTTTTAAAAAGACCTACTAAACAGATAATATCCTTAACTTAAAACACCTTACTGTGATTTTCAGTCTGTCCCTTGTGTACACCCAACTTGAGTGTTATTGATGGCTTTCTATTTTCTGTTATCTGGAGGTAAAAAAATCCTGTCATAAATAAAAGGTTGGTGCTAGCAAAATATTTTTGGCTTGTGGAAATACAGATATAATTCTTCAGTCATTAGGACAAGAGTGTTCAAGTTTGTAAGTTTCTCATATTTTCGTTAGCAGTTACTAAAAAATTCACATTTTATTTTGAAATAATTTTCATTTATCGAAGAGTTTTAAGAATAGCACAAAGAACTTTCATATACCCTTCACCATTTTGCCATATTTGCTTTAACACATTTTCTTTCTTTTGAGAATAAGTTTCTACTACCATGATTTGTTTTTTAAACCCTAAATATTTAAGTGTGTATTTCCTAAGGGAGAGACATTCTCTCATGTAACTACTGTGTAATTATCCAAATTAGGAAATTTAGCACAGATAGAACATTGTTAACACACTTATTTTCGAATCTTGCTGATTGTCACAATAATGTCCTTTACAGAATTTTTTTCTTGGCTTTGGACATGAAAATTTAGAATGGTTCCTTAGTCTTTATTTTTCATGACATTGACATCTTGGAAAAGTTTAGGCTAGCTATTTTGTAGAGTATCCCTCAGTTTGGGGTTGTCTGATGTTTCCTTATGAATAAATTCAAGTGCATTTTGGGCAGGAATTAAGGCATCTGATGTCACATTTTCTCATTACTGTTAGTAAACTTTGCTCACTTGATTAGAGTGGTGTCTGTCAGGTTTCTCTACTGCAAGCTTACCTCTTCCTTCTTTGGAATTAGTAAGCTGTTTGTGAGGGAAGACAGTGTATGCAGATGTCCTTTTTCTCATCAGTCTTTTACCCACTACGTTGAATATCTCAGTGATTCTAACAAGGGATATTTTTCACGCCTCTCATTTACAAAAAGAAATAGTGCTCAACGGAAGAAACATTTTATGATTTCATGTCATTTTTTACGTAGGTGGTAAGCATTAGTTCATGCCGTATGAAGACAAAGGATGGAGCTTCGTTACTCTGCTGCTCGTTGCTGCCAAAGTTTTTAGAGCCAAGGCTTCTCCACATCCCTAGTTCTCCTGTAGCTCTTCAGGCATGAATTCTGTTTATTCGTTTCACTTCACCATTTTTCTCTTCCCATTTTTATTCTCCTTTTGCTTTTTCTTTTAAAACCATTTAAAGTTTAATTTAATTTTACTGTATCGTAGCATCTTTGTAAGATGCTTGAAGATCATGTTTAGAACATGGTAGTGTTAAAAAAAATTTACATTTAGCCTATTTATAGGGTATATAATTCTCCACTGAGGATTAGCTCAATTGATATGAGTTATTAGTCATTGATAGGAACAAAAATATAGTTACGTTGGTAGACAGCCCAGCTCACTTTTTAGGAAGTCATCTTGATTCCCACCTGTTTTTATTTAGTTTTGTACCAGCCTTCACTGTTGAAACTGTTTCTCTTAGTTTTTGTAGTGGCCTCAAGGAACTTATAACCCCTTTTAGGAAAAGAGCCATCCATGTATTACGTACTATTTCCATGTGTTGTATGCTGTAGTATATATACTTAATATCATCTACAGAAAACAGCTATAATATGGTAGCCTCACATCCCTTAGTAGCTAGCAAGGTGATAAACAAGTAAGAATGCTAAGTCAGTTCTTATTTTTATTGAATTAGAGTGACTTGACAACTCTTGGCTTGCCATTTTTATGACATTTGTGCTCCTAAGATGTAGCAGCATCTCCAAATCCTAAATCTGTCTCATTGATACTAATATTTTATGATATTTCTGATTAATGGAAGGTGTGGTCCTTTTTCTTAATAAAAAATAATGGCCTGAACTTTCTCTGTGGCCAATGAAGATGAGTATGAGTAATTATGAACGTGGTAGTGTTGAAGTTATTCTCTAGTTAATTGGAATAAACATACTGTAACTTCTAATCTTCAACTAAACAGAAACACCCTTGACACAGGGTCTGCCATGAAAAAAAGGAAAGAGTAACGTGAGGTTCTGAGATGGTGCAGAGCAGACGCATCGCTGCCCCAGGGCAGAGTTGGACACGAGATGAACCATTACCAACAAAGAGTGATAATTAGGCAGTGTGTTCAGTTTTATGTCAAATAATTGGTGATTCTTAAGATACAAGGAGCTAAGTAGGCTCTAGAATGATTTCCCAAACTTCGCCTGGAAGCAGAATATAATGCCAGACCATCTTGTCACCTTTTAGATGTGTGATGTAACCCAGAGGCATTACTTTTTACGTTGTAGACTAGAATTCAAATCAAAAGTGAAAATATGAACTAGTCTTTAAATTACATAGTACCTAGGACTTATGAAGACAGTAACTTAATGCTAGAAAGAAGGAAAGAACTTTTGAAAGAATGTATCGAATGTATGTATCAAACATACTCTCCATAATCTTTTAAAATAGCTAAATATTTCCACATTTGCTACAAAATGGTGAGATGTCCTTTATAAAGTAACAGCACAAAGCATTTCTCCTTCTTTGTGTTAGCTCACCGGAGGTTCCTGCCACACTTTCGTCAATACCAGTGATTTTTCTATTGCAGGGATTTTCAAAGGGGAGATTAAGTGTGAAAATGTTCCTCTGCCCCTTGAGCGTTTCCTCCCATAGGTGGCTCGAGAGCCTGATCAAGACTTCCCACTTTTGAGTCCTAGTAATATAAAGGCCTTGATAGTCAATGAATAAAGTATATAATTCTGACTTATCTAACTTTATAATGCTAATAATAACTGACACTATATTTAATGCTAATTTTCTTTAACTTCTTCAATCATATAAATTGATTTTAGAACATGTCAGGAAGGGAAATTGTGACCAAGATCACTAGGGTCACTACCCCACCCCCATATGCTGTCACTTGAAAGGGTTAAAAAAAAAAAAAAAAGAAGAGTTTGTTTTAAAGCAATGTAGTTTAGGCCTTCATCTTTTAGGACTCTAATATTTTTGTGTTGGGATTTGTGTAAAGCTATCCATTTCTGATGCAGTACCTAATTCTTGATAATACATAAGAGTGTTTAAAGTTGTGCAGTCTGTATCGGATTGTTGGTAGGCGATCCCTGAGCGAGGAAAGACATCATTTCAGTTCAGCTAGTTACAAAGCAATATGGTAGGGCTGGGTCTGCTATTAAATAATTGTACAGTTTTATCCTCTTTGGGCTTCAGTCTTTTTCCTTCTAGAAGGGACAACTTTGACACGTGAAGAATAGATTCCATTTATAGGTTTGCCATGAAATATAGTCTCTTGACACATCCAGACTTAAATACGTCTGTGTAAACAGATATTTACTTTATAATTAGATGGCATCAAATGTGATTAATGTAGGGCAGGTTAATTCAGGTACAGAAATCCCTTTCCTTCACTCTAGAAAGAGGTTGCTTTAATCTTGTTAGCTCTTGTCTGTGTAGAGACATAGATAAAAGCTATGACTATTTGGGTTTGTTTGATGGGAAGTTCTTGGCAGTTAATACCAAAGGGGTTTTTCCAGAGTCCTTTTTGTTGTTGTTGATTTTTGGTTTGTGCAGGAGTTGAGTTCAATTTAGGGGCAGAACTTCCCTTCAACTCTCAGTGGATTTTACTCTTCTTTGCGGTGATAGTGGCTTTGAAAACCTCAAGAGGTACGACGCTTTCATGAATATAATGGTATATAGTACAAAATGTGGAGTCTAGTTAGAATATAATTTGCATTCATTTGCCATTATCATCACATCCTGCAGTTTTGTGATAACTGACATAGAATAAAATCTATATTTCATACCTTGGTTTTTAAGACCTTCATGCCCTGGACGCTGCCTTCATCTCTGACCGTTTTCAGTTGCCTTCACTGTGCTTTCTCACGCTAGCCTTCTTTCTATGCCATCAACGTGTCTTAGGGCATTTGCACGTGCTGTTCTAACTGCCGGGCACGCTTCTTCTAGACCTTTGAGTAGGGATTCAGGGGTGATGAGTTCTTACAATTTACGTCACAGTTCCAAGGCACCTCCTCACTGAGGCCTTTGCTTACCACCCAACTTAATTTAGTGTCCCCTACTGCCATCTGCCTGTTTTGTTTTCTTTGTGGCTCCTGTCATGATCTGACATTATCCTGTTTATTTTTTGCTTATGTGACCGTCTTCCTGAACCATAATATATAAGCTCCATGAGAGCAGGTCCTTTGTATTTATGTTGCAATAAATATTTGCTTGAAATGATTGAGTTACAGGTATTAACTCATGAATTATGGCCTAATGGTTGAAGGTTGAAGTGTTATAAACTAAACCAAAAGCATCTAGCTTCAGTTTACTATCACTTTATTTGTGATTAATTTTAAATTCTCACCTGAAAGGTTATGAAGGATAATAATCTGTTGCTTCTGGTTGAGACAATAAACCTTCATTGAGTGTGTACCTATTGATCCTAGCTTCACACCGTCATCTCTCTGTGTAAACCGAGAAGACAAGCATTATTACTGTGTTATCCTGTTATGAACTTGATCTGCAATAAAGTTGTCATTAGTTCATTTAAGAACCTACTCAAGTTTTGCCATACATGTAGATAAAGCAGGCAACTGTTTTTTCACCAGCCCAATTCTCTCCCTCATTGTACCATCCATGACACTGAAAGTCTGATCATTGGATTATCGTCCTGTCTTACATGATTCCAGGGCAATTAGCTTTCACAGCATGAGAAGCATATTAGGACCTGTCAGTAAATCACAAATTATCAGATTTACTAGTCGCTAGGAAGCATGGAGCAAGGTCTTCATAAAAGAAGCCATGCCAGTAATAAGATTTTATTGGTGGGCCAAAGAATGTGGTAATGATTGGTAATATTTAAAACTTAGGTTCCCTGGGAGGATAGTCCTTGGTGAGAGGCTACAATGGGGGAGAAAGGTGGTGGTGGTGGTATATAGTCTGAATAAAGGCCAAACAAAGTCTACCCGGAGGGAGCTAAAAAGGTAGAAGTTTCTGAAAACAAATTTTATCCACGTCACAATTTGACCTAGGCTTGACTTTATTTTTGCCTTTTTGTCAAGGTGCTCTAATTGTAACACAGGAATGTAATTTTGTACCTTGTGATGTAGATAGTATGTTTCCTAACTAAACTCAAAGAGGACAGCGCTGTGTTTTTGACCCCCTCATTTTTCCCTGTGCCTAATTGAATTTTTGGCACAGGATAGCAAGGCCTCTTCCAATGATAAGACAGTAGGTCATTGCTTATTTATCCCTAATAAATGTCAAGGGATAGGATATTTTGCCAAAGAGCATTTAGCAGGCCTATTCTCCCTACCCTTTCCCTAGTCATTATTCAACGTTGATTTCCAAAATGGTACCTCGAGTTGATAAAGAAACAGAGTAAGTTCCAGAAGTTAATCTCATCCATTCACCTTTTGAAAGTAGAAGTGAAAATTTAATGAGGTAATTAACCTTTTGTTTGTATACGTAATGAAAACCTGTAACCTGGCATGCCAGAGTAGATGGTGGTCTACATTTGCAATCTGTTAAAATCTTCTCTTTCTCCAAAAAGAGACAAAGGGGGTCTTTGCACTGAATCCATACATATCAGGTTTTTCTTCCTCAGTGGTTCATGAGAACCCCTCACACCCAAGTAGTATGCGAATGAATAGACAATTGTTTGAGAATGAAACCGGTATATGAATAAGAAAATGACATTTACTTTGCATGAATGTAAAGTCTGACATTGTCCATGTTAACATTTGAGTTTGATTTTGGCATTTTCCATTCTATAACTTCTTGTCTTCTAACTCTTCCTGTCACCTTCCCTACCCCCACTTCCCAGCAATGGGCTTGTGTCAAGAAATACTTTTTGGCCAATAACGATATGCCTCAGATACTGCCCTCGGCCCTGGGGAATACAAAAATGAAAGCTGGAGGCATAGGCATTTCCTCCAAAATAATCTGGGTGGGAAGAGAGACTTGTGTGCATTGTGACCTGCAGAGTTCTGTCATCTGCTGTGACAGTGGTGTGATCAGTATCCTGTAGGAGTTTGAAGAGGGGCCATGAGACTTAAACTGGGACGTTAGGGAAGGCTCACCGAGAAGGCCACACTTGGGCTGAGGTTTAACAGATAAGTAAGAGATATTCGGACAGGGCACAAGTGAACCAGGGAAGGAGGGTGGGAGAAGGTCCAGGGTGACCTAGGGTTTATAAGGGAAGACTTCTCATGTGGGAGTGGCGCCAGAAAAGGTGGTTAGGGGGTAAGGGGAGGCCTCTTCATTAAGGGCCTTTGGATACTGGGTGAAGGGAAGGTCTTTTGTACTGAAGGTTGGGGAGCGATGATAAAAGCTGGACAGTAACATACTCTCCCTTTTTTAGAGACCATTCCGGCAGCTGGAAAGTTAAATATGAGTGGGTTGTGACACTGGGTGCTGAGTAACGTGTCATTGCTGTAATCCTGGAGAGTCGTGTGGGGTGCATGCTAAGGCCATGAGGAGATCTTGGAAGATGGAGAGACCCTGGTCTGGGATGGTTGGGCAGTTGGCTGAACTTGGTGCCATTCACCGAGAGGGGACAAATCAGAGTGGAGAAGTCTGGGACCTGTTCTGAGGGTGTGTTTTTGAGGTGCCGGATGGGAGTGGGACAAACACTTAGTTTACAGAAAAGGAGCTTAGCAGAAATGTCTGGGTTGGAGACAAGATTTGTAAGCCTTCACTCCACCTGATATTTGAAGCATGAAAATGCATTTGTTGACCTCTTGACAGAGTGTAGAGTTTTATCTTGAAATGTAAGTTAGCTGAGTCTGTCTTTTCCCCTTTTACTCCGAAAGAGAATTCTTGAAAGCTCATCTAGATCAAAAGGCCATGAAGATACACCTAGATGCTGTGATGACTCCATACAAAGCAGGGATGGGGTGGAAACTTCAGGGTGAGGTGTACCGATGCCATTAGCCTTATGTCTTTACGTTAGTATGCAAAGCTATTTTTCCTTTGATGGTTGTAACATGCAGTTTGTTTTTATTATATTCCCAAGTCATCCAAAAGGATTCATTTTTTTCATCCAATATTTTCAAATGAATTAATTAAAATATGCCTTAATTAGTCATATACTGGGATACATTATGACATTACTAAAGGCAGAAAGTTATACAAATAAACATATGTGATTATTGACCGTAGGAATGAAGGGGATTATTTTGTTGTTAGGATTCTGTTTGGGGACCTGCTTAGCATGGAGATAAGAAATAAAGTTTTACAACCAGCAACTGTCTCCCTGCTCATGTAAACTGGGCATCTGAGGAGCTAACGTTTCTTTTCTGCTAATAAGTATCTCTCAATTTTTCAGGAGGAAAAAAAAGTGAGCAATTTTTCATAATTACGTAGAATGATTTAGGTGTCCTGTAGCATAGTGTTACTGCTTTGCGTTATTCCAGTTGTGTGCATCACAACGAACACGGGAGAATCTAAATGTCTGAGGCTGTCTGGAAGGAAAGTAGTTTCCAAGCTTCATTTTCTGGAGAAGAATCTTAAACATCCTTGTAGCTAGTTCTATGCACTGAATGTAATTCAAGCCATGGCCTGAGGGTAAGACCAAAGAGGTCAGATGTTAATGATTTATTAAATGATTGTGTTTTCTGCTGGGACATACTTTTCACAGATAAGGAAAAGTGTATTTTTTTTTACGTTGTTTGTCATGTGTTGTAAAGAGAATTTCTCTAGTATTGACATATCACTCGTACTTCACATGATATAAGACCTCACAGAAAGAGCTGAGAGAGTCTCTTTACTTCATTGGGTAAGAAAGGTTTTTGACAGCTGTACGGTGTGGAAAACTGGCCCATAGTTTATGACCAGATCTGGATTTGGAAAAGACCAGGGTTGAGAGTTATAACATATGGAACTTATTTGGGAAGTAATTCTTAGCTATGACTAAGAGCCTGTGCTCCAATGCCTGGGAAAGTTTAACAGAAAATCTTTGCAAAATAAGTCATATCTATTGTTTGCTAAATTGTAGGACTTAGATAACTTTTGAGTATTCATGGACTTCTATAATTCTGCATTAGAGCTGTGAAGTTTTTCTCTATTAATTATTTTTTCCTGGTTTTACTTTTAACAACCCTCTGATTCAGTTTACTGGCTTATTCAATTAAGGAATTATTTATTTAAAAAGATTATTTTCTCTACCAACCTAAGCCCCAGAGATCCTTAAAATGTTCACATCCAAGCAGACACTATGGGGGTAGTTTATAGTAAAGATACACTGTTTGTGTGTGTATTAGCTTCTGGTCCTGTTTTTTCTTAGCCGTACAATTCTAATTACAATGTTTCCTGTGTTTGTTTATATCAAGATAGCATGTGACATAAACATCCCAAGAAAGTGTCGTTCCAGGGAAAGTGAACTGGGAAAAGATAGTACGACTATGGTTACGTTTCTGAAGAAGGAATGCTCCGTTTTACTCATTTCTCAAACGGTAATTGGGTAGAATTATGTGGGAGAAATTCTCCTACTTTAAGCTAATAATTGTAGGGATCCCTTCCTAATGTTCCGTGTAGCCGTGCTAATCCTTAACTCACGTTATTGCAACTAAGCATTTGGTAAATCAAGACAATCATTGTTCTTCTTAGCAAGTTGACTTTTTATCACACGCATAAGTGTAGCATCAGCACAATAGTGAAACTATGTGTGGGGAAGCAAAAGATAGTACATATCATTTGTCAAAACAGATTTGTAATAGAACACTATATCTACATTTCAAGGTTTAGAAATTGAAAATATGAAAATATATAATCTCATCACTCTTTACAGTTCTTTTTGGTTTTAATTTTTACTTTTTTTATTCTTTTAAATGTTTGCATTGCCATACTCACATTTAATATAACTTTATTTGGGAGTAAAACTTATTTTTGGCCCTTCAGTATATTCTTTATCATCTGAGAGGAGGTGCAATGAGGGATAATAGAGTGGTTAGGGGTGTGGACTCTGAAGCCAGGCTGGCTGGGTTCAAATCCTAGCTCTGATACCTACTAGCTATTTGTGACCTTGGGCAAACTAGTTAGCCTCTTTGGGCCTCAGTGTCCTCATCTGTAAAATGGGAATAATATTACCTTCTTCCTAGGCTTGTTGTAAAGACTGAGGGATAACTCCCTGACCCCATAGTAAGAGCTCAGTAATTCTTGTTATCTGTTTGCTCTAGAATCCATGTCCCCAGTTTCCTTATGGGAACACCCCTTTAATCTTCTGCTGTTATTCTGTAACTCTCCTCCCTTCTTGCCACCAACCCCTTTCCTGGTTTCTAGCCAAAGATCTAACAAAGCCATGTGTTTTTCTTTTTCCAGTCTTCAGTTCAGCATAGCAATGAAATCAACTTCAAAGAAGAAAATGTAGAAAGGATTTGGAAGGTGATATCTATCTCTTAAGTTTTCAGGGTTACTGGTCTTTCCATTTTGGTTTACTGTGGCCATTCATATGATGATGGCCTGCCCTATGTGAGGTTTTGACTTGAAGTACAAGATTGTATTCTTATGGAAAATCAATTTCTAAGTAAAGAATGAATATGAGTGAATATAAAGAATATAAAGGAGTGAATATAAAGAAGTCATTGAACATGAGCAGTTATCTTTTTTCTGTGATCATCTTTTAAAGGTTAAAACAATGAGCTTACAGTCAGATTCCTACCTGTATAGATAGAGGTTGCTACCTGTATTATATGGCATATGTCAAAATACATACAATGGAAATACTTTTGTTATTTTCAAAAATATTTAGTTTTCCATAGGAAGGTTGCCATCGTCAGTAATATTATGAGGGACAGTATTTGCTTTAGTAATTTATTGCAGGTACCAATTAAGGCTATCAGAATTAATGTTTTGCTTGAGTTTAACAGTTATATATTGAATCTCCATCATGGCAAGGAACTTTGCTAGCCAATGACTATTAAAAAATTGATCCCATTATCTTTACCTGTGAAGGGCTGGAAGACTGTACAGGTAGATGCATGTAGTCATGCATCACTTAATGTTCTGAGAAATGTGTCATTAGACTATTTTGTCATTGTGTGAACATCGTAGAGTGTACTTATAGAAATCCAGATGGTATAGCCCACTACATATCTAGGCTATGTGGTATATAGCCTTTGCCTCCTAGGCTACAAACTTACATAGCATGTTACCATACTGAATACCATAGAGGGGTGTAACACAGTGGTAATGCATTGTGTACACTTGTGTATTGAAACATATTTAAACATAGAAAAGGTAATGCTTTATACTGTGATGTCATGACAACTGTGATTTTAGTAGGTGATAGGAATTTTTCAGCTCCATTATCATCTTATGGGACCTCTGTAGTCTATGTGGTCTGTCTTTGACTGAACCATTATTATATGTGGCTCTTACACATTATGTATTTATTTGGAAGACACCTATATTAAACTACAAACAATAGTAATGAGTATAAACTATACAAGATCCTTTTTTATCTAGTTATAATATTAAAGCATCTCTCTTAAACATGTATCTGTTAGCCTATAACATTTCCAATTAATATGTCCTTCCCAAAACCCAAGAGATTAAATCCATTTATGTGTCTTTACACTTAAACTTACTTTTACCCAAGCAAGGCTTTTGGGATTCTGAGCTTCCATGGCAACACTGGAACAAACCTCCCCTCTGATAGCCTCCCACTGATAACAGTTTTAGCTTCACAAATCTGAGTGATAGCAGCTTTCTACGGTGCTGGCTTGTGAAGGATTCTAAGGCTGAACCTGGACGTGGAAGGAATGATCACAAAATGTTGGCTGTAAACATTACTTGCTAACAAGAGCAACAGTATTCATGCTGCCTGTCTTTCATACACAATCATATACCTCATAATGACATTTCGTTCAACAATGGACCGCTTGTATGACTGTGGTCCCATAAGGTTATAATGGAACTGAAAAATTCCTGTAGCCTAGTGATGCCCTAGTCACCTTCATGTCATAGCACAATGGATTACTCTTGTGTTTGTGCTGATGTGGTGCAAACAGTCCTACTACACTGCCAGTCGTATGAAAGTATACCACGCACAATTGTGTACAGTGTGTGATCCTTGATATGATGATAATAAATCACTATGTTACTGGTTTATGTATGCACCGTACTGTACCTTTTATCATTATTTTAGAGTGTACTCCTTATACTTATTAAAAAAAAAAAGTTAACCATAGTAGATGACAGCTCCATGTGTGTTATTGCCCCTGAAGACCCTCCAGCGGGGCAAGATGTAAAGGTGGAAAAGAGTGATATTGACAGTGCCGACCCTGTGTAGGCCTAGGCTGCTGTGTGTGTTTGTGTCTTAATTTTTAACAAAATAGCTTAAAAAGTAAAAAATAAAAAACTCACATAGAAAAAAGCATATAGATTAAGGATGTAAAGGAAATATTTTTGTACAACTGTACAATGTATTTGTGTTTTAAGCTACATAGTATTACAAAAGTCAAAAGTTAAAAAATTCAAAAAGTTACGGTAAGCTAAGATTAATTTATTATTGAAGAAATAAAAATTTTGTGTGCAATGTTTGTTAATAAAATCTACGGTAGTGTATAGTGACATCCTAGGCCTTCACATTCACTCACTACTTACTCGGTGACTCAGCCAGAGCAACTTCAGTCCTACGAGCTCCATTCATAGTAAGTGCCCTATGCAGGTGTATCAATTTTTATCTTTTTTTTTTTTTTTTTTTTGAGACAGAGTATCACTCTCTTGCCTGGGCTAGAGTGCTGTGGCGTCATCCTAGCTCACAGCAACCTCAAGTTCCTGGGCTCAAGCAATCCTCCTGTCTCAACCTCCCGAGTAGCTGGGACTACAGGCATGCACCACCATGCCCGGGTAATTTTTTCTATATATTTTTAGTTGTCCAATTGATTTCTTTCTAATTTTTTAGTAGAGATGGAGTCTCGCTCTTGCTCGGGCTGATTTCGAACTTCTAAGCTAAACCAATCCGCCCGCCTCGGCCTCTCAGAGAGCTGGGATTACAGGCGTGAGTCACCGCGCTCGGCCCATTTTTTATCTTTTATACTATATTTTCACTGTACCTTTTCTATGTGTAGATGTATTTAGATACATCAATACTTAACCATTATGTTAAGATTGCCTTCAGTAAAGTAACATGCCCTACTGTTTTGTAGCCTAGGAGCCATAGGGTATACCACATACATACCCTAGGGATATAGTAGGCTATACCATCTAGGTTTGTGTCTAGACTCTTAGGATGTTTGTACAAGGATGAAATCACCCAATGGTATGTTTTGCAGAATGGATCCCCATTATTAAGCAACTCTTAACTGTATATGTATGGCTCTAGGCAGTGGTGTACTGGTAAAAAGTTAACTACTGGCACTGAGCATGTGTGTGTGAAAAATATGATTTGTAGTGCTTCCTGATTTTCATAGTGTAAATCCTCCCACCTTGGCTGATTTCAACTCAAGCTCATGTAATACAAGTTGGGAAGAGATGTGCATAAAGGTTCCATGAGCCACTATGACCCTGCCTAGCACACCACTGGCCCCCAACCTATCTGTCTAATTTCTTAATTATCCCCTGCATTAGTTAGGTCATTCTCTGAGTTGTTTATATGCGTATCTATCCTGCATAATTCCTTCCTTGTTTCCCTGATTTCCCCTATCCTCATCTTTACTCCCATTCTCTCCCCATTAATGGACAATTGCAATAAGAAATCTAAGAAATTACATATACATTGGGTTATCTTCAGTCTTTCTTAAAATTTTAACAATCTGCCATTATCTAAATACTGAACAATTATGATTAAAATACATTAACATTAAGCTACTAAAATGTAATTGCCGTAAAATAACTATGACTCCGGGAATTTGTTTAATGAGTTTTCTTTGCTTTTGTCAACTTGCAAAGACTATCAGAAGTTTGCTTAAATTCACAAATGAAGAATTAAACTTGCAAAGACTATCAGAAGTTTACTTACATTCACAAATGAAGGATTTAAAACAAATAAGTGATTTTAATTTCTCTGTCCAAAGATATTCTTAGTGGTGAATACCAAAAACGGGTAGAGCAGTATCAGCCAGAAGAAATACCATTAAGGTGGAGGGTAGGGGCGAGGGAATAAACAGTGAATTATAGAAATTATTGATTTGCTGTAGCTCCCTCCACTCGCCCACACACACAAAGCCACTTGTCCCTCCCTCATAGTTAGGGGTTAGGACATGGAAAAATAAATAATTTTGAGGCCACAATTAGCTCAACTTTACAATATATACAATGTCTAGGATTTTTGAGGTGGATGAGTGGGAGAGGGTATATTTTCATCAGCATGAGAGTATCCATAGACATGGGGCAGCCGTGTTATGGGAACATTTTTCTCCATTTCCTATAGTTCAACACACATAGAAGCATCACTGAAATGTAATAGTGGTGCCTCCAAAGGGATAAATTTCAGTAGACCCTGGGCTCTGCAAAGGTAGAAGACAGGCCAGAGGAACCTTACCAGTATCCCTGCAGAACGTCAGATACAGGAGTGATTAATTAACCTATTGAAAAGAAACAACTGGGGTGCAACATTTCTTAAATCTCCTTTAGAGAACACAGGTTCTGAATGGTATAACTTAAATGTCTTCCTTATGTGATCTTTGAATTAATATAGCCTTTTAAAAAATCTATAAAATTGTTTTCCTAAATGCATACCTTTTGGTCTAAATTGAAAGAAAAGTGTTTGTTAAATTTGAATGCATGTGCACGATATTTCAAATAATTATTTTAAATACCTTTTAAGATGTCAATTCTAATTTGACCTTTCACATATCTTGTTATTTATAGCTGAAAAGCCTGAAAAGTAGGGGTTTTTTTCTGATTTTTTTTTCTTTTTTAGCCTCCATTGTGATGGAGTTATAAATGAACAAGTAGTAATCAGGATGTCAATAAGTAGACCCAAGTTTGTGAATCAGTATATTATGGTTACATCTGGTATTTAAAAATGTTTCCACAGTTTGTAAATGTTTAAAAAATATTCTTAGTTTAACCTCCCATTAGAGATTGCTGGATGAAAAAGAATAAAGCAAAAGTAGTTTAAGAACAACAAGAAAGCTAAAATAAATAACTTACCTTTCTGGTTCAAATAACTCAGTACTCAGAGCATTTTATTTGTACAACCTAGTGTTATAACATTATTAGATTGCAGTGGATTATATGAAATTTTACAATCTACTCCCTTCCCCTACTTTCTCTGCTGGATTCTGTGAAAGTGGTCAATTCTTTCTTGGTTGATTGGTTTTCCATTCCTCCACCTAATGAGTATAGATACTTTCATTAAAAAAATAGTAAACTTTAACTTGACTTACACTCAGCAGTATAAGTCAAAGCTCATCAGCTCTAGAAGCAGAGAGGATTGTTTGCCATTTTGCTCCTGTTAACCACCCTTGTATAGTTAAGGAGCTTTGACATCAAGTATGTGCTGGTGAGAGTTCACTCTCTTATGCTAAAACTCCTATAATAGTGTCCTAAGTCATTTAAAAATGTGATATCTAGATGCATTACAATTGGCCTACTCAAAAGAATTAATTTAATAGGAAGCAGTGTATGATTTATATTAACAAACTCTAACAATCATTGGATATAAACTAAAAAATTTACTTTTTATAAACTATGAGATAAAGGCATATTATTATCATCTTCATTATACCAAAAAGGAAACTAAGACTTAGTTTGAGTAATTTGATCAAGATTACATAGTTGTTAGGGTATAGGCCAGGGGTGAGGAAATTGTGGCATAAGTCCACATGTGGCCTTCTAGGACCTTGAGTACAGCCTTTTGACTGAATCCAAATTTTACAGAACAAATCCTTTTATTTTTATCAATACATTTTTGTCTGTCTTTTATATTTTTATTTTATTTTTAAAATGAATGTATTTAAAATACCAAAGAATAAAATAAGTTTCAACAAAATAATCATCCCAGATTGACTGGCACAATTAGAACAATAGTAAGCTGTAA